>JAFBMS010000005.1:27981081-28275642 GCA_019788955.1 Albula glossodonta
TGCATACATGTCGGCGTTATCTACAGGAACCATATCTTCCTTATTGTATTATCTTATAGCCGAAAAAGAGCAGTGACATGAAGTATGGCTCCTTTCAACCTCAAAAGCCAGCAAAAAAGTAAAGCAATGCCACATATTTTAGCATCGATAGGCTTTCTTAAACTCTGATGATGTCAGGCATTCCGTTTTTTATAACATAGGGACAGTGCTACAGTAGATGGAGGCTATGTACCGCTCTCCTGTCAACGCCGCGATACATTGTCCAGCACACCGTTGGAAAAACGGGGGAATGCCGGCCGTATCGTGGCAGCTATACGGGTAACAGATTTACCTTTGCTCTGTTCACAGGGGAGCTAATTTGGAGCTCATGCGAAAGTTCTCTCGGTGCTGCCTCCTTAAGATACCACCACTGGATTTCCAGGGAAAACGGGGTAGATCCGACAGCCTTGAATGCGCAGGGCATTTCGATATCTTCGCCCTCACCGACATTCACATCTTTTGGCACTTCTGTAAAACTGGCTAATGGGGGAACAAAAAACATAGCATGGTTAATATGCAGCAAAATACAGCGGGAGTAGCAACAGTCTTGAATTTAGACAAACATCCAAACTTCGTGGCACAAAGGGGTCATAATGGGCTATTTTATTTGTGCCAAAAGAATCTTTTTTTTTTTTTTTCTCGCAAATTCAAGATTATCTTCAGTGCCGTATTGTGCTGAGTAAAGTCATTTACAAGCCATGAAATATAATATATAATATACACATATAAATCAATGCTAATATCACACATTTCAATATATCACAAGCGAGAATCAATACAAAGCGTATGTGTGCGCAATGAGTCGTGTCGATACAACCTGCTAGACAACTCGTGTCTTTATTATTCCACGAGCGTTTTGTATTATTGTCATACAACTACACATTGAAAATGTGTTCATGGTTTTCTTAGATTATTACCCACCAGTAAAATTGTTTTAAAACGTTACATTTACCAAAGCACAACGTACAAAGGCTAAATTAAAATACGTATATCTGGGCAGAGGTGAACAATATTCTGTAACACACACAACCACACTCACACACACAGGCACACGTACACTCAATGTGTGTTACCTACATTTTCATTTCAGGAAATGCCTGTTCGTTGTCAAAAATGAATGTTAAACATAAAAATAGAAATAAAAAACAGTTGAAACATAGGAAAAACTTATCATCAATCCCGAAATAGATGTGTAAACATTTAATACATTTTTCCCAAAAGCTGCACAAAGCAAATACCCCGGCGTATTGTCACTGCCTTTGTGTGAATAAAGAACACAACAATGAAAATGTGTAAAAGCAGCAACAGTACAAGTTTACTTACCATGTACATGAAACAACAGGGGTGCGTTTAGCATAAGATAACAAAGGACGCCGTAGAGTCCCCGTTTTTCCATCTCATAAATAGGATAGTTAGATTAAAGAATATGGGACGCTGATCATTTGACCTCTAATACAGCATTTCCATTGTGAAAAAAAAAACAGTATAAAAAGTATCTTTTTTCTGTTCCGAAAGCTTGCTGATACTCTCCAAAATCCAATAAATTTACTCCCAGTGCCGTTATGCAGACAGGAAGAACACAAATATAATCCAAAAGTGAAAGACGCAAAATCCCTCTCGATTATAAATTTGTAGCCTATATGCAGAACCTCGTGATTTTCTGAAGATTTAATTATTCCTCAACATCTAAAGGCTCCTTATTTCCGGATGTGCTTCCCCAAGTCCAAACGAAACTTATTGTCGGCTGTTAGAGACCTGTACCATTTGCTTTCCACTTCAGGGAAAGCGTGCACGGACTCCTCTCCAAGACCCATCACCGTAACATCCCTTATGTGTCTTGCTTCCAGAAAAAAAAAGACCTGCAGCAGAAGAGATTCCTTCGTTCTGTCTTAGACCAGAAGATCAGTATAAAAGTTCCGCTGTCGGATCCCTGTGATTCACATAGCACTGACGAGTCACTTTGGCATTTCAGAGCCAACGAGCTCAGTGTATGTGGTAGGCTGCGTGTCTGCATGCGTGTGTGTGTGAGAGGGAGAGATAGTGAGTAAGTCTGTGTGCCACTGTGAGTATGCGCGTGCGCGCGCACGCACTGACTGTGCGCAACTTCACCAGCTGCTGGAGCAGCACTGGAACCGACCCAGCTTTCAAATGCGAGGGTCAGCTAACGAGGGGGAATCTCTACAAGCTGACGTCCAAACCGAAATTGACAATGTAAATCATTAGGACGAATCACGCTGTTTTGGGGCCAATATCAACAGGCGGCTCTAAAAGCGGCAACGGTCCTCCGGTGGCAGCCGTAGTTGATGAAACGTTGGAACGTAACTCCACAGATTACGTTTTTCCCTTTTGTTTATCAGCGAGCTGCTGTATTCTTTGATGGTAAAAGGACCAATCTGTATCATCCGATGGAGACATATAATACAAATATTCTCACCATAATGGAAGGGCTACATACTGACCGGCAATTTAATTTTTTTTTTTTTATCATATCAACAACGCATTTTTGAATAACATTAAAAATGAATTGGTGTGGTATATTCTTACACTATACATAGATAATTCAAAGATCCATTATTCTTTCCATGATGATTATAATAATTATAAATAATATTAATAATAAAATAATAATTAGCGTAGCATCCATTATCTATAGTACTTTGTTAACCCTCCATTAGCCTCTCATGAACGTGAAGTATATTTTAGCTAATCTTGTCCACAAGTAATTAACAGCCATCTGGTGCATTTTTGTGTGATCCATTGTCAAAATTGAAAAGACTAGGCAAGGATAAGCACACTGGATCCAAGGAGCAGTAAGGTGCGATTTCATGTAAATCGTTAACTCCAATGGCTTGGATAACGACGAACCGTTTCGTCGGTAGATCAATGCACAACCACTATAGTTATATTTTTTAAAATCTGAGAAATGGTAGCATTGTTGAGTCAATTTTCTGTTATCAACTCACTTCCTTAGAAGACCCACGTACAGGCACACAGTGGAATGTGTGGGTAGGGATCAAGGGTTGCACAACATGTCAAATCGATGAACACGTGTGGCCCGGTGCTAATGAGGCGGTAGCAGCAGACGTGTCTCCACATTGTCACTCTGATCCAGCACCGTCGAGAGACGCCCAGTTGGTGTGGCAGACTGTTCCTCTGGCTGAATCCTAAAGTGGCATCCCCAGCTGGAGCCGATGAAGGCCCGCTTGTTCACTTAAGTCCGGGCCACAACGAGTACAGGGATGCTGGGGGAGAGAGAGGGAGAGAGAGAGAGCGAAATATGTGGATTTTTGACGGGCAATGGGGCTCTTTTCGATTTCGTGTGTAAGAGTTTGGTAGGGATAGGTTAAGTTAACTCTATTTTAATTCTCTCTCCTCTCCATCAATTGATTTTTGAATTAAATTTTAAGTTTTCAATACTTTCAAAACTGTGCTTTACATAGATACTTACAGCATTTCACACGTTATGCGGACCTGGTAACCATCACATTTCACAGCTGCTGGTCTGACAGAGGGATTGGGCAGACTTTGCGTCTCCCTCACGCTAGATGCAGCTAGTTATGCTATGGGAAGGGGCTCCCCCAATCTCAATATGAGGCTTCAAGGAGCTTTTTAGGAAGCTCACTGAAAGCTGTCCAGCATAAAAACTCCTATATCGTGTTTGTGAGCAGGGACAGCTTGCATTGTTTTGAATGTGGTGATATGTATAGGGTGCCATTTGTAAAATGTTACACGCTCTGCAATCCTGGTCAGTTTTTGCACATTTAGCATTGCCAAATGTAAAAAAAAAAATTCGCTGCAACTTTTTAGTTGTCTCTTTTCAAACATTTAGAAAGAAATTCATATAAATTAATGCAATAACTTTTCCAAGAGTAATGTTCTGCATTATTGCAAAATTATAAAATAATATAGGTTCTCTAGATATTAATGGGGTCAAGGAAATGGAGACAACGGTCTTATTTTCAGAATCTATCAGCCTGGTTTACAGGCTATTTTCTTACTGAAGACACATAGTGATGTGAGGAATGAGGCTGTTTGGGGTTTTTGGTGGAGGAAAGAGTATGTTTTAAGCCATGTCACAAACTTTTGTGCTGGGATAGCTATTCCTTTTTCTCCAGGATTGGAAGTTAGTGTAGTTTCAAAAGCTGACCCTGTGCCGGCATGCCTCTTGATGGCACAGGTCACCATTGGTGGTGGTGGTGGGGGGGGGGGTTGTGTTTATCAAATTTATAACCAAACGGGGGCATAGATAGGGTAGAGATATTTAGGACATTGAGAGATGAATTGTTACAAATTAATCGTAGTAGTTTTTTTTTTTTTTTTAGTTTTGGCTGGGATTTTAATTGTACATTGGATTACATAAAATATAGGATTGGGGATGAGCCTAATTTACCATCTGCGAAAGTTCTGGGGGGTCTCCTAGCACAGTTTGATGTGGTAGATGTGTGGAGGGACATGCACCTCATTGCCAGGCATTTTCAGCTAGGGTGGTGGGGAGTTGTGTTAGTGCAGCAAGGCTTGACTGTTTCTATCTACATGGTGTGGCAGGTACAGGGGAGGCGCCGCCAACCACCCGCACTCCGCCTCCTGTAAGTCTCCCAGACCGCCGTGCCTAAGCAGCATCAGCACCGAGGATGGCACAGAGCATGCAGCCGAAAGATCAGGACCCGAGAGAGCGCCACTGGCTGCAGAATCACACACCTGAGAAGATTTTCTAGTCAGGCCAGCTGCCGGCTCACTGGGATGATTGCGCTCTGCTCATGAGCCGTCAGCGTCTTCTCCTCAGGAGGAAGTTGCTTGGCCTCCACACAGGGCACTGACTCTCTCTGCTTGCTCCCCAGATTCCAGCTAACCCCGTGGCTGTGGTGAACCGTAAGAGCTGCCTGACATGGCCCAGCCGGGAACCAGCCTGTCCCCTGTGGAAACCCGTACTCCAGTTTGTTCTGCTGATTGCTTATGTTTGATTATTTAAGACTGGAATCTGGACTTTATGCATCGACCCTGTGTTCCTGTAGCAGAACTTTTGTGTTTAATAAACGATTAGGCGCCTATTTTCCCCTCTACCTCTGTTGTTGCGTCCCTCCGTGCAGCCCACCATGCTGACACACCCCTTGTGGCACCACAACAGGCATACATGCAACAAAGTGAAGCCAGCGTTTTTCCATGTGGATTTTCTAATTATCACATACTAATCGTTCATGTATCTGTTAGACCCAGCTCTCAAAGAAAGACTTACTGGAAGTTTAACTCCATTTACTTTGGCCCCCTAAAATGCAATAGCCTAGTTTTTAGTTGTCCTATATAAGTGTCAATATCTCAAACAATATTTACTGAACACACGGCTGAGGGCTTAAAATAAGAGTCTTGCACCATGTAGTTATTTGAGACAGAATAAATTTATGTCAGAGGATGTGTATATAGTGTATACAAAATATACATAAAAATACAAAAAAATGACAAAACATCTAATATTTTAGTTTAGCTCTGCATATCTCAATTTCTGAGAGAAATACTTCAGAAATACTTTATATTTGTACACAAACTTGATGCCAACTTGTGTACCAAATATGGTAAAGATACTGTATCTACAGGCATTTAAGTTTTACCAAAACTGCACCCAGACGTCCTAAACTGTCCCAAAATCTCTCTATGTACAGAACATCAGCGTAGCTTTTTTCCAGGCACATGGAAAAAGCTGACTGCTGGGGGCCCTTAAATTTATGCACAAACTTGATGCCAACTTCTCTACAATTTATCTACAGCATTCAAATTCCACTTGAGTTTACTCCAAATGTCCCCTAACCTCTCCATATAGAGAACATCGGTATATATTTTTTCCAGGGACATGAAAGATAAAAAAAAAATAAAAAAACAAAAATAATGTCTGCCTGTTGTATCATAGAGAGAAAAGCCTGCTCACTAATCACTGCTGAGACCAGCCAGCCCATCAAAACCTACAAATCCTGCAGTCATGTATGCCCTACAGCTAGTTATATACCCCTAGGATAAGCTATACACATAGCTTTACGGCACTATAGCCTATCCCTCTCTCTCAAGCTCTATACATTCTGTGCAGATTCCTGTCGGACAAAGATTTGCCTGCAATGCAATTGCTCATTGGCTATTTATGCGTGCCTATGCACACATTCCTGTCTGCGAAATGCAGTGTTTTTTGTCTGTCCGTCACTGGAATTAACATTGTTTGAAGGGTAGGAAACCTTGTTTAAGAATATCACCATGTTTATTTTCATACTGAAATTATGTAGCAATGCAATTTGAATCATTGAAAATATATATACATATACATTGAAATATAAATCTTCCTCAAAAATTACTGAATGTATTACATTACAGTCATTTAGCTTTTATCCAAAGCGACTTATGGTTGAGTGGGCTGGTGGAGGGCCAGTCCCCCTTGGGAGCAATGCGGGGTTAAGGGCCTTTTTCAAGGGTCCAACAGCAGTGGTGTTCTTGCTGTGGCTTGAGCCATCAACCTCAGGCTTCCCAGTCATGTATCTAAGCCACTAAACTACAGGCTGTCCCATTATTGAAAAAAACTATAGCATTACTTAGAAAGCAGTCATAGTTACATAACCAGGTAGGATATGTACTTTCATGAGCATTCTTATATTGATTAATTTGCAAAACAATCTTATATTTCTACCATATTGGAAGCATGAAGGGCAGAACCTAAATAAAAGTGAGCTATTATAAACAAACAATGTATTTATTCATCCAACTTTCGAACTGGATATATTTGTTCCTATATCCAAACATGATTTTTTGTACATTCTAACAAGAACTGTTACATTATGAGTTTTATTGCCTCAAATCTGGCAAGGTGAGGGATTGGAAATGTCCAAATAATGTTTTTTTGTCAGCAGTAAACAGCTTTTTCAACTAGTAGGCTGAAAATGGTGATTGGGCACCTTGGGAGGAAGACATTGAGAGATGAATTGGAGGGCTGGAGGATGGGCAGCCGAACCCAGAGCTAACACGAATGTGAAGGGATCTGGGGTCTCTCCTGCAGGACAGAGCTGGCAGAACACTAGCGCGGGTCCGTTGCACTTATTTTAAGGACATGAATGTTCCTAGTGCCTTATTTTTGAACTTGGAAAGGCTTGTGGGGGAGAGCAAACAGATGCACTGCCTGCACATGCCTGATGGGAGACTCTCTTGTGATGCAGGGGAGATGAGCAGTGCAGTTCTATGAGGAGCTGTTTGGTGCTGGGCACAGTGATCAGCGCTGGACTGCTCTCCTGCCACAGGACCTCCCTATTTTGGGCGAGGTAGAGAGGGAAGAGGCTGCTGGCGTGGTTTATAGGAGCTGACAACAGCGGTGTAATAGATGACTCTTGGTCGGGCTCCAGGGGTGGATGGGCTGTCTGTGGAGTTGTACAAGCACTTCTGGGGACACCTGGGGGCAGACCTGCAGGAAGTTCTGTCTGAGAATTTTGTGAGTGGTGAGATGCCCACTAGCTACTGTGCTGTGCTGACTTTGCTGCCAAAAAAAGGGGGACTGATGTTGCCTGAAGAACTGGTGGCCAGTTGCCTTAGTCTGCACAGACTATAAGATCCTCTCCAAAGCTTTGGCCAGCAGGCTCAGGACTCACCTTGTGGGGCTGATACAAATGGACCACACTGTGTTCTGGGACGTTCCATTAACTTTACAACAAGCTTTTAAGGTGGAAGTGGCAGTGCCCCCCCAACCCCCCCGAAGAGGGTTGTTGCAGGATATACAGGGCATCCTGGTTGATTTTTTTTTCTGGTTGGGGCAGCACTGGCTGATGGCAGTAGTGCTGTACCTGCCACTCCAGGAAGTGAATGAGTGGAAGAGGGTTATCACTGTTACATGCATGCCAGCTGGTGGATGGAGAGTTTTTTACAAACAGCCCTTGCCAAAGCGGTCTGGGCACCTGCAGTAGAGGCTGGTCCAGGGGGCCATCACCTCAACAGTGCACCTTATAGGGTTGGGTGGCCTGTTTGCAAACTTAGTGGTTTTGTGTGGGAGGCTGAGTGTAGTTTTTAGTGTGTTCTTATTTGTGTTTGGACCAGGATGTAGGTTTATGCACAGATTTAAATGTTGTTTGATTCATTTTTTTGTTTTGCCAGGCCAAGATGGCAGTGTGGGTGATGAGGAGAAATAAGCTTCAGGGGAGTGGGCTGATGAACCCCTTGCTGCTGTTAAAAGGATTTGTTGAGACAAGCCTCCGGGTGGAGTATGCCCATGCCCAACTGAAAAATGACCTCGCTGGGTTTCAGACTGTGGTGAGTTGAGGGGATGGTTTGGTTGTTCATCTGTAATGAGATTGCTGGGTTTGCTGTGTTTCTATGGGTATTTTTATTTAATTTTCCTGCCTTTTTAAGTGGTCTTATGTGAGTTTTGGGGTTGTTTTGTTTTTGTAATGGTGTTGCTATGTTTTCTGTTTTACAGCTTTAAATAAAGGGGAATCAAAGGTCTCTCTCGCTCTCTCTTTTTCTATCTCACTCTTTCTCTAAAATACCAATACTCGATGGACATGATTATTTCAGGCCTGCATCCATGACAACGAAGGGGAAAGTAACAGGCAAAAACAGAAATCAATTTATTTGTACAGAGACATATACATTTGCCTTATAATTAACCAATTATAAATAAAAACAACTGTTCAGATCACTATCCAATGACTTGATTAAAATTCAAATATGGTAATATTGGCTTCATACTGGTAAACTGAGTTATTCTGTAAATCACACTGCAAAACTCTTTTCTATCATTTCAAAAGTCACTGGCTATATCTTCAATATAATTGTGTGTGTAACTGCAGTCAATTTCAGATTTAGGGACAGAGAATGAACATTTTTGTACCTATTCTTGCTTATATTCCATTGTGTGGGATATGTTCTGGGTCAGGAATCCTGGCCGAGCTCTGTCATTGGACAATCATGGTGTGAAACATTTAAATATTTTCTCTCAATGCCCCTGGGAAAAAACCCGCTAACTCTTTTGATACACAGAACCCCCAAACCTCCTCAGCCTGGCTGTGTTTTATTACAGTCCATTCATAAACACTTTATTACCAACACGGTAGCAATGGCTCCTCTCCTAGTGACATTAAAGAAAGATTTACTTTGTTTGTTTCACCCTTAGATTGCCTTGCTGTGCCTCTAAATCATGAAGGGGTCAGAATTGGAGGAAGCTGTGCTTTGATAAGGCAGTGTTCATAAACCAAAGCTTTAGGAGAATGGAGGGTTCTGTGTGGACCATTTCAAATGTGCCCGATACTCAACTACAAGCAATGAGTTTGTGTTGGAGTCTGTCTTGTCCATTTACTGCTCATTGAAATTAAAGTAAATATGATAATTATAAAGCCTGTAGTATTAGTTAGCCTGGCACAGTTAGCCTGTTAGTACTTCGTGTGTTCAAACAGTGATAAGCTACTGTAATAGCTGTAGTAGTATAAATTTGATAAAATTGTTGTGCCTTCTGTGCTCTTCATAAAATTACGGCTCCTGTCATAGTGAAGGCGTTGGTTCTGTTCTTTTCTACCTTTGGGTTGCCTAAGATTATCCAGACGGACCAAGGTTCAAACTTTGTGTCTACGATGTTTGCCCAAGTGATGAAGACTCTGTCTGTCACCCACAAAATTTCCAGCGCTTTTTACCCTGGTGCGCTTGAGCGATTTCACCAGACCCTGAAATCTATGTTACTGGAAATGACTGGGATGTAGGTATCCCCTTTGGTGTTATTTGCTGTTCGTGAAACTATACAGGAATCACTGGGGTTTAGCCCTGCTGAACCTTTTCTGGGCTTACTGTTGGAGACCCATTAAAGTTACTTTAGGAGTTTATTTTATAGTTTAAGTTATTGTGTGATGACATACTCTGAAGCCAATATTCTGGATTATGTTAGTGAGTTTTGTGAGTGATTACACACTGCTTGTGCTGTTGCTAACAAGGCAACGTCTTCCTCTCAAGCAAAAATGAAGGTTCACTATGACAGGAAAACCATGCGTTGTTCTTTCCAGCCAGGGGACACGGTTCTTGTGTTGTTGCTCACTCCTGGTTCTACCCTGCATGCACAATTTTCTGGTCCATACATCATTGGCCATAAAATGAGCGAGACGGATTACGTTGTCTGATCTCCCAATCGTAAACGCCAATCAAGCGTCCGTCACCTTAACGAGCTGAAGTCTTATCACGACTCTCAGGAGGAGTCCCAGAGGGTGACGGTAGGGCCCACCGTCTCCTCTGCAGTCAATGCCTCTGCGTTGCATCCTGGTGATGACATACATGAGCTTGTTTTATGGAATACCCTTGATCAATATGCTTGCTTAAGTAACCATCTCTTCCAACTCATTTAGATGAAAAACAACGAACAGACACAGTGCAATTAACTGAAGGGTATCCTGTTTTATTTTGTGATGTCCTGTCCCAAACCTCAGTGCTAAATACTGACATTGATGTAGATAACGTCAAACCAATAAGACAACATGCATATTGTATAAATATCACAAAATGGTCCATTATACAGAAGGAAATAGCCTATTTGTTGGAGAACGGTTTTGCTAAACCAAGCTACGGTCCGTGGAGTTCTCCATGTTTGCTGGTTCCCAGCCAGATGGAATGTCTAATTTTTGCATGGACTACTGTAAAATTAATTCTTTCACTGTGCCAGATTCTTTTCCATTGCCTCGTATGGGGGGCTGCATAGATAATGTCGGCTCTGCTAAATATGTAACCAAGTTAGATTTGTTACAGGGTTACTGGCAGGTGCCACACTTTGGGATGTGACTTTTTGTTCACCTTTGTATTTGACTCCATGCTGTTTTGACTTTCTGTGTATTGACCATATTTTTTTTCTGAATAGACTTCGAGTTTGGTTTTGCGCCTCTTGTTTGGTTGCTGGGTTTCGTTGGGCTAGGAGTTGGAGTTAGTTGGGTGTTTTCTTTTATTATTGTCACTGTTAATAGTTTCACCAGTGTATATGCAGATCGGGGTGTACCACCCTTGTATGTTTTTGTATAGCATAGTCAGTGTAGTTTCGGGTTTCATTTAGCTAGTTTATTTCAATCATAGAATTGTTCGTTTATTTTGTTTTTGTTCATTCTCTTTTGTTTGGTACCGCCTAGTGTTTCCCATCCTGTTTTTTTCTTTGTATATAATAATAAATAATAATAAATAAATTAAGGACTTTATGATAACAGCATTGTGTTTTCCCTGCCAATTATTTTTAATCAATAATAGTCATTCCCTTTGTTACACCCCTGCACCCCTAGACCATCTTGGGGCCATAACAGAAGCATGAAAACTATTGTTATAAAAATACAGTTAAGAGGCAAAAAATTACTTCTCAGCTCATTAGACAACACATGTAGGGTGCACATATTTAAAGTTACCTTTTTTAAGTTTTGGTGTCTGGTTTTTTGTGGATAATACCCTGCTCCCTACGAATGACTGTGATGATGATGATGATGATGATGATGGTGGTGGTGATATAGTGTGTATACTGTATATCAGGGGTCCCCAACCACCGGGCCGCGGACCAGCACCGGGCCGTGGGTCATTTAGTACCGGGCCACAAAAAAAGACTAAAAAGTTTTTATTTTTTATTTTATTTACATTAGTCCGTAAGGCATTTTATTTTGAAAAATGACCACTGCTGTCCATGCTATTCACATTAGTCCGTAGGGTATGTAGTAATTAATTGATATATTATACGCTTTTTGCATATTGTTATGCGTGTGAACCCCCCCTCCCTCCCCAGTCCATGAAAAAATTGTCTTGAATGAAAACGGTCCGTGGTACAAAAAAGGTTGCGGACCGCTGCGGTGTATCACCCCCAATGGTACCTTATGATATGGCTATAATATGGAAGGGCAAAGGGATATGGGCCTAAGCTATACCTGTGTATGGTTCCCTCAAAATCTGTCTGTTTCTCAGCCTCTTTAAAAAGTGTTTTCATTCTTTTCCAGTGGATTGGTCAAAGCTTTTACGCAGAACCATTAAAGGCACTCTGCAAGTCCTCACAACATGTGGCTGTCTTTTTCATTTTGCTGTCACTGGGGCTTGATTTTAACATTTTTTTTCCCAAATTGGAGAGGAGAGGCACTAATAAAAGCCTTGTTATGGAACACAGAACTATTTTAAAATGGGGTGAATGAAAAAGTTTTGTCAGTGAAAAGAAAAAAAAATCTGATTTCAAAAAATCCCCCACTTTGATTAGATAGAAAAAAAAGGAATCCTGATTTTGGTTCAAAAAGCAGCCATGAACTTTTTTAATGAACCTCCTTGGGGGTAAGCTTTAGAAGTGCGGTGATGTTTCTGTTTTTATTTTTCCTCTCTCTCTTTGCAGGCTTGCTCCTCTCTTGCAGTAAATCACCACAGTAAGGAGAGAGAAGCCTTCCTGGGCCCTCCCGCAGCGTAAATTGGCATCATGCTCCCCGATATTCTGCTTCTTCAAGTTCGTACACGGGAACAAAATGCCCTTACATTAAATCTGTGAGAGAAGTGGGAAACAAAGCAAACATATGCAGGGAAAAAAAAAACAGTTGCCCCACACGCTAAAGAGGCAGTGTCCATGGGAGATCCCTGAAATTCCAGTCCTTCTCTCTACCTCCAATTCATGGGAGATCCCAATGTCTGGTTTTCTGTTCCTTCCCTCTACCTCCAGTCTATTGGAGATCCCTGGCATTCCAGTCTTTCCGTCTAACTCCGGCCTATAGGAGGTCTCTGTCTCTGGTTTCCTGTTCCTTCCCTCCAACTCAAGTCCCTGGGAAAACCTCATGTCTGGTTTCCTGTTCTTTCCCTCTAACTTAAGTCTGTGAGAAAACCTCATCTCTGGTTTTCTGTTCTCTCCCTCTAAGTCAACACATTACATTAGAGGCATTTGGGAGACACTATTATCCAGAGGGATTTACAATTCAAAGTGCATAAGTCAGGGATGAAAGTGCCAAAAGTTGTAGAGAGGAGTAAAAGTACCAGAAGGGATAAAGGGATAGCAAAGTGTGGATGAATAACTTCATGACTGACCCTTTTGAAAAAAAAAAAAAAATTGATGGGAGATTCCCAGATTCAGGTCCTTCCATGTTACTCCAGTCCATGGGAGATCCTCATCTCTGGTCTTCTGTTCCTTCCATCCAACTCCAGACCTTTGGAGATTCCTGGAATCCAGGTCCTTCCCTGTTACTCCAGTCCTAATTACCTAAATGGGAGCAATCTAAATGGGGTCCCCTGCTACGCCTGGTACTTTTTAAAATGCATGTGTAAAACCTGCAGCGAGCACCACTACTTAAGGGATTTACACATTAATTTCAGTCTGCCACAACTGATAACCGCCTCAGACCCTGGCTTTCCTCAGCTAACCATCGGGAAAGCACTTTATTCCGTCCAGATGAAAGCAACAGGGACAAGTATCATTAGCAACGACGATATTTTAAGAACTGTCTGACTATAGTTGTTTTAACACCAGGTGTTCTGTATTGCAAGCCAGTTCAACAGGCAGACTGAAGACATTATATGAGGACAAAGTGTTTACAAAAAGAGAGGTTTTTCAGCTCTGAGCTAATGCCCCATTGATATTCTGAAGCACTGTCCTGAAGAAAGGGGTGGTTTTCAAGTGAGATGTGAAACTGAGGTCCTGACTCACTGTCTTCAACAAATAATGCTATTGCAAAGTAAAGGGAAAAATAAATGAATAAACAGCTGTAGCTAAGGTTAGTTAGTAAGCTTTCGTTAGCTAGCTGAACTCTTCCTTTGTGAAAAATGAGGCAAGTGAGCTGGTTTTTATTTTGCAAGAGTTTAATTCTTTATAATAATGAGGACTTCATGCTTGGAGTTTACTATAATGCCTGAGTGTTTGATTCGCTGGCTTAAAGACAACATGGCATGTTGGGCTAAAGCCACAAGCTAGCATGGGTGTATTCTAGCATTCTGTTAGTAAAACTGGGGCAAAAACTTGCAGGTAGGTATACGTATTCTGATAGAAAGGATCAGTCATGCCATGGATATGTACTCCTGGATTAGTCAGACTCTCTCTAATCACTGTTTGTCTTCTTTCTATTACTCCACACTCAGCTCTATGCTGGACCCATCCAAGGACATCTTAAATCATATTTAATTAGTTTAGTTATTTTTTTGTTTAATTATGCCAACAGTAATGTCATATTAAGTAACACTCAATAGCAAAAGCATTGAAAGCACTGAGAATTAATGAGTGCTTAACAAATAGTTTTACAAAGTCAAGAGACCTTATCTATGAAAAATGCATTTTTTTCCCTTTTCCCCCCCCCCCCCCCCCCCCCAAAAAAAAAACAAACCAAAAAAAAGGCAAAAAAAAAAACAGAGTGGTCTAGAACCAGGCCTGCTTGAAAATATGTACCTTCATAAGAATATTGTCTTAATCACACAGAACAATATCCTGCTGCCGATTGCTCAAGTTTCTGTTTGAGAGGGAAAACACTGATGTTTTTCAGTGAGGAAATTTTTCTTTAATAGTTAACACAACTAACTTTAGTTTTTATAAAAGTTAATTGACAATGAGAACTATGAAATGGTTTGTTTCTTTCTTCTCTGCGTAAAAGGAGGAAGAGTACCATTTATGTGCTCTCTGCGAGTGTGATCATCATCACAGTTATAAACAGGTCAGGGAGTGCAGCTTCCTTTCTGAAACAAGGCCCTTGAGTGCTCCGTAAGTTCCCATGAGCACGGCAATAACTTTGCGTTACTCTCTACTTGAAACTCCATCCGATTTTCATCTTAGACCACAGGTTTTATTCACTTTCATTCATTCAATTTCATTCATTTTGCACTAACCCCATGCAACTGTAATTTATTTCTTACATTACATTCTAATGTTTCAGCATTATTTTCCTCATGAGAGTGTATGACAGACATCACACACTTTAAGGCTTGCTCACATTCACCAGTACAGTGTCATACACACTACACTACACTACAGTATGTTAATAAAGACAATGAGTACAATGTAGATGGGTGCAGGTTCGGCTGATGGAAGGACATTGGTGGAATATAGTAACATCGTATGATGATTTTGCTTTCACATCTGTGCAAAGGCACTTGCATATGCACATAAAAGTTTTTTTGTGAAAATATATTGTCCAGAAGATTTACAGTATGTGGGGATAAACGTTCTCCTTTGCCATGATGGATTCTTATTGTTTGTATTGCAGAATGACATGTAATTTCTATCTGACATAAATATTGGCACTTCTTTAAGATAATGCATCACTTCTTGCAGAACATTGTTGCAATTAAAAATGCTTTGGTATTCACATTTATGTCTTTTGTTTGCATTGGAACAACACAAAAAAAAACAGAGAAAAAAATCCAAATCTGATATCATTCCACACAGAACTCCAAAAATGGACTGGACAAAATTATTGACACCCTTAAACTTAACATTTGTTTGCACGTCCTTTGGAAAAAATAACTGAAATCAATCGCTTCCTGTAACCGCAAATAAGTTTATTACACCTCTCTACTGGAATTTTGGACCACTCTTCTTTTGCCAACTGCTCCAGGTCTCTCAGATTTGAAGGGTGCCTTCTCGCTCAAAACTGCTGTTTTGCGATCTCTCCACAGGTGTTACTTTTCAAAGACCTTCCAGGACATCCTGCCCATGTATAAATCATAACGTGGAGTGGGCTGCCGGAGAGACACAGAGGAGTATAAATCGCTGCATTTATTTCAAAAGGTACTGTATTTCATTTCAGGCCTCATTACCTGGCTACCATGCTGCTCAGAGAGCCAAAACAGCACAGCACCTATGCCATTCGCTCCGCCTCGACAGGGGGGCAGGCACCAGGAACACTGGGCGGAGATTAACGGTATACTGGTCCATGTCGTGTGTAAATCCAAAAATGAAGTGTCTTTTTATTCATGAGATCAAAAAGCTCAAAGACCTGTGTCTATTCACCTCCCTAGCTTGGGACCATATGCATTAGAAATGAAATGTGATCTATCACAGTGGCGTGTGTGTGCACATGAATGTGCGCATTCGTTAGTGTGTGGGTGCATGTGTGTGTCTGTGTGTGTTTGCATGCTGGAGAGATATCACATTTGAAAATCAGCTGAAAACCCAACCTTTATCACAAAATTAATGTTTTATGCACAGAAATATGTTTTAATGTAACCCTGTTACAATGCAACATTAACTAAACTCACTGGAACTGCCAAGCTCGCCAGAAAGTGCTTCTTTGTTTTGACTTCTGGCAAAAAAGAAGGGATAGTGACTATATTTCATATCCATGTTCATTATGAATATTCCAAGCTCACCTTCAAAATCTATTAGGCTTCTGCTTTGTCTGTAACTGACAGATACTGGGAGTTTTTAACCCCCTATTGGTGAGTTGGTGTCACGTTTTTGTCAGTCTTGTGTTATCTTAAATAGAAAGATAGGTGGAATGCACTTACATTGGTGATGTGAGATATCATGGGATTGACTTGGATCTGTAATGTTATAAACCCGTGGGTTAGTACAGGTTAAGAGTGTCTGCTAAATACCTATAATGTAATGTAATGTAATTTAATGTGTGGGGTCATCTCTCTTATTAAACAAAAAGGAAACTGGCCATAGCCCTACTCTATTTCTGTTTCTGATGAAGCCGCACCACACCATTCTATACACAACAGGAAGTAGTCTCATGATATTCCACATATTCAAATACAATGGGAAGTATTCCTTATTTAGTTATTTGATCATTGCCATACACGGATTACATGGCAGAGCTAGCCGTTTTATCTCATATACATGCGCTGCTTTCAATCAAGCAGGTGATGACATTTCCACTTCTATACACACAACTGGATAATGTCTTGTAGTACATGCCAATTTGCCATTACATTACATCACAGTCATTTGGCTGACGCATTTATCCAAAGCGACTTACAGTTGTTTAGGCTGACCAAGGGCCAATCCCCCCTGGGAGCAATGTGGGGTTAAGGGCCTTGCTCAAGGGCCCAGCAGCAGGGGTGTTTTTGCTGTGGCTGAGCTGGGGCTTGAACCACCAACCTCAACGGTCCCAGTCATGTACCTTAACCACTAGACTATAGGCTGCCCCATTACTCATGTTAATTAACAGTACAACATCTAATTGCCATACACTGTGTGTACAGAGCCAGAGTACTATATGGACATTTGCTGTACTCCATACACACCATAAGGGAGCTGTATGAAGATATCATGACCCCGTAATCCTGGTGGTTAACCACACAGTGGAAAGTTTGCTCATACAGGTAGCGCGACTTGTCTCTAGACACACCGGATTTATCTTCACGAAAAGTTCCTCGTCGTCATGAATGCAGGGGTAATTAGGCTTATGAGGAGACTCTACATACAACAGGAGGTGTAAGGTGAGAGCTTCCCGCCGCACCGCCATGTGCAGCAGACAGGTGGAGGGGCTGCATGTTTCCGCCTCCGGCTCCCTCTGCAGCACACAATGCAGGCAGTGACAGCGTCGGCGGTTAAGAGGGCGATTCTCAGGAAGCTTCTGCTACAGCTTTTGTTCCGCTGTAAATGCTGACATTCCTTATTACCTGCCATTGGGGAAGAGAAAAAAAATGACAGAAAAAAGACCGCCCAAACCCCATTATTAAGCCAATGGCGTCAGCAGGTTTAAAGTGCAACAAACCTGCTAGTACGGAAAGGGCCCACAATTACAGGCAAGAGGATGAACCAGAGGGTAATTACTACGTTGCCGTATTGACGGACCGAACGGAACAAGACGGGCGCGGGGAGCAGGGAGAGCTGCACTGGCTGGGAGCGGAGCGTAGGGGTGCTGAACACACACAACGCGCCGCACATTGGCTTTTGCAGCATCAGGGGAGCCGTCAAACGCATGTTTTTAATTGCAGAGGTCAGTTCTCATAAATAAACATACTTACCTAATGGACCCCAACGCCTACCTTACATTATTGTTATTGCTTAGTCTGAGAAAGAAACAAAAAATTTACATTTTAATGTAAGATGAGGGCCCATGTATCAGGAAATATAGTATTTTAATCCACTGACCTGTGTGACGTAATGGCAGGGGTGGCCACTGGGCTGGGTGGTGAGTAGAAGAGACAACACAACCAAACGTTCAACAAAAAGGGCAAAAGGCCGTTTATTAACCCCTTTTGGGGGACAAAAACACGAAACAAAGGAAACAATACAAAACAAAGTCAAAACTGAAAAACAGCACAGTCTCTGCTGTTGCAGCTCCAGTTACTTCTCCAGGCTGAGGGAGGGAAACAGGAGACTGACAGCAGTACAATGGGAGGAGCTGAGGAGCTTGCTCCTCCCTCCACCTCTCCCGGCACCACACCTTGTAGAAACTATTAATTTTTTCTGCATATTTCAGAAAGAGACATAGGGCTTCCCCCAGACTCTCATTTTTTCAAAAATTTGTCCAACCAACGAAATTATCTCTCTCTCCATCTGTATTCCGATAGAAGACCAGAAGGGGGCATGGTTTATAGTGGAAGTCATGTTAAATCGGGCAAACGTATTATTTTCTAACCTAATGTTCATAGGCAATGCAATTTTTGTGCTTTCAAAGCATCAGATTGATTTAATTTAATATTGGCATATAATTATGGAATATATTTCCACATCCTCATACTGAAGTTTTCATCTCTCTTTCATCTCTCATTTTTTAACTAAACTAAATTTAATGAACTGTCTGAACCCCACTACCATCAATCTCCCTCCCCTTTGACTGGGAGACACTGAACAACCAGAAACTGAAAAAAAAAAATGTTTTATAAATCGAACGATTCTGTTTTGCATTGGAAATAGAAACTATATACAGTATATTATTAAAAATATCCTCCAGTTGAAGGGAATAGTCTTGAATTCCAATGACGCTGCATTCCAAACATGACGCCTCCTCTTCCTCAATGTGAGTTTCCCTGAGTGATAGCCGGGAATGGTCAGCTCTCAGCCCGCTGACTACTTTGCGCTGACTCAGTGGTGGCAACTACAGAATATAGCGATCACTTTTTAATAATGTGTAGCAAATGAAACGACTAGTTAGTTAAGTCAAAGTCCTATGTTTCAAACAGAATGGGCATTTTTGTCTCGTGGACATCCACAATGATATGACTCGATTTGAAGAAACATAACTGGCTGACACACAGACATGTCAATCATGGCCTTTTTCGCTGAATAATAACGAGCAAATTCGGGTAGAAGAAATATCCGTTTCCATCGCATTATCTGTGCCTTTACGATTAACGTATTCGTATTCGGGGACATCCCCAATAGAGAGATTTCTGTGACTTGGGTTACACAGTGGAAAACACTCTTTAAAAGACATCCTAAAGGAGCTGAGCTCTGAGGAATTCCATTATCACTAGCGAAGTTGCTTCTTATGGATGAGACTGCATATCTATCCATATATGTATTAATATACACGAACATGCCCACACATACACATACAAAAACTCTATCTCTTTCTCACACACACACACAGTACTGTGCAAAAGTCCCATTTTGTTCATTCTGTATAGCTTATTTTTTTGTGTGCACGAAGTATAGCATCAAATCTATCAGGAGTTTCCAAAACTGGAAGTCAAGAAATGATTGCATGATACACTGAAAATTGGACTATTATCAACTGTGCTAGACCTGGTAGACCACTGACTATCAATATCTGATAGTACTTAAAGCTTTTGTGTTTGGAAGATGGGAAAAAATCAAGCTCTACTTGCTTCAAAATCTGAAAACATCCACAGGAGTTTTTGTTGATCCTTCCACTGTGAGAAGACAATTCAACGCTATGTGTCTGAAAGGATGAGTAGCTAAAAAAAAAGCCACCACAGAGAAAAGAAAATAATATAAAAAGAGAAGAAATTCTTTCTCGACTCAACACCTGAGATGTGAGGTTAAATGTTATAGCCAGATTAGTGTAAATTACAGATTGTTGGAAGTAGAAGAAGGCAGTATGCTTACTGCTGAAGCAATGAAAGACTCTCAGAAGCATATCTGCATGGTGGAGGACCAGTGCAAGTTTGGGATGTATAGCACTGTGAACTGTATGAGGCACCATAAATGCTGATAAATATAAACAAATATTAATTAATCATGGAAGCCCCTCTGGAAAATGGAAGGATTATGACCCCCAAGCAAACTGGTAAGAAGATCTAGATGTCGGCCTACTTATCAAACAAAGAAGCTCCTGGTGTTCTCAGAGAACTGCACCTCAACATCATTAAACGTGTCTGAGAAGCATAAAAAATGACTGACTTCCAAGACTGAACGGTGGAGGTGTTTACAAGAAACATGGAAAAATATCCCCATGTATTACAAAACTCAAACCAAGTCTCCCGAATAGGATGCAAGCTGTAATAAAGCCAAAGAGTGGACATACTATTTACTGAAATTTTGATATTATATTTACTCGTGGAGACTTTTCAATACATTTGTGTTAAAAATGTGCTTCTTGTATTTTGTACGACATGAGAAAACAAATAACTTGCTATATTGACTAGAAATTAAATAACCAAAAGGTTGGCCTCTGACTTTTGCACAGTACTGTACGTACACCCACACAACACACACACACATATATACATACATGCATGCATCATGTTCAGAGTAGGTTTCCTCAGCCTAACCTCTTTTTTACATCGCGCATATTCACATTGTTTTCATGACCTCAATAACAGTATTGCAAATGGATTAATGTCCTATTCTCTTTAGACAGCAGATCCACATTGTGGCAGAAACTGGGACAACCTGTAACGGTCGCCATTATGTAAAGCCATAAGCCAGTCACCTAACCTATATGACATCGTACTACATTTAGCTTTAGGAAAACCAAAACAAACAAATCTATAAATGTATAGATAACAGATCCAGTGGGAGCGATGGCTGTCTGCTACAGAGTAAGCTACAGAGAGCACGCCTCTGGAAAATCTCCACTCAAAGTATACTGTACCTCTAAGAGTACTTGGCTTCTGTATTTCAAGATAACAGAGCCATGACTGCGTTTAAAGTGAACAGGCCTGAGAAATGACTAGTTTTGCTGAAATGAGTTTAGGAAGTTCACAAAGCTGAAAAACAGGGGAATTCAAGTGTGACAGCACTCTTATGCCGTCCGTGTAACGACAGCGTTTTCCTACAAACGGCGTTTCTAAACTGTGTTGTATTTTGCATGGTTTCATTTCAGACAAGACTCTGTTGCCGCTCGGGTGGTTTGCGGGTTGCGTCTTTGTCAGTGCTACTGAACTAGTTCTAATATTCAGGAATCATGTCTACAGAGTGAACATTTGAAAATGTTTAAATTACATTCTAAATAAATTATGTTACATTTTTTTCCTCTCTGCTTCAAGATTATCTCCCTAACGTGTTCAGCATTCCTTGTTTTAACAATCTTTTAAATACATTTTACCAAACAAAATGATACAAGATTATTTCAAAAAGAGATTTTACAAATTGTAAAAACCTGCACCACATTAATGCCCATTAATTTACTAACAACTAAGAAACCATTCCTCTCAAAACATAAAAAATGATCTGTGCTCAGTGTTCTTTTAAAGGAGCTTATATGAGTCCAAAGGGAATACAATCCATTGCAGTGTGTATGCATACTTGAGGGATGAGAGAGGGTGAAAATGTCTGCTTTATTTTTGGACTGGAACAACAGTACCGGAAAAAACTGGACTGCTTCAGAAAATGAGGCAGTCAACCTGTGTGTAAAAGAGACCCAGACAGGAGGAACTAGCCCTGTGTGTTACAGAGACCCAGACAGGAGGGAACCTCCAGCTCTGTGTGTTACAGAGACCCAGACAGGAGGAACCTCCAGCTTTGTGTGTTATAGAGACCCAGACAAGTGGAACCTCCAGCTCTGTGTGTTACAGAGACCCAGACAGGAGGAACCTCCAGCTCTGTGTGTTACAGAGACCCAGACAGGAGGAACCTCCAGCTCTGTGTGTTACAGAGACCCAGACAGGAGGAACCTCCAGCTCTGTGTGTTACAGAGACCCAGACAGGAGGAACCTCCAGCTCTGTGTGTTACAGAGACCCAGACAGGAGGAACCTCCAGCTTTGTGTGTTACAGAGACCCAGACAGGAGGAACCTCCAGCTCTGTGTGTTACAGAGACCCAGACAGGAGGAACCTCCAGCTCTGTGTGTTACAGAGACCCAGACAGGAGGAACCTCCAGCTCTGTGTGTTACAGAGACCCAGACAGGAGGAACCTCCAGCCCTGTGTGTTACAGAGACTCAGACAAGTGGAACCTCCAGCTCTGTGTGTTACAGAGACCCAGACAGGAGGAACCTCCAGCTCTGTGTGTTACAGAGACCCAGACAGGAGGAACCTCCAGCTCTGTGTGTTACAGAGACCCAGACAGGAGGAACCTCCAGCTCTGTGTGTTACAGAGACCCAGACAGGAGGAACCTCCAGCTCTGTGTGTTACAGAGACCCAGACAGGAGGAACCTCCAGCTTTGTGTGTTACAGAGACCCAGACAGGAAGAATCTCCAGCTCTGTGAGTTACAGAGACCCAGACTGGACGAACCTCCAGCTCTGTGTGTTACAGAGACCCAGACAGGAGGAACCTCCAGCTCTGTGTGTTACAGAGACCCAGACAGGAGGGAACCTCCAGCTCTGTGTGTTACAGAGACCCAGACAGGAGGAACCTCCAGCTCTGTTTAATCAAGGTCTGATTATGGACCCCATCCCATTACAGTGAGTTCAGTTGGGATTGTGGAGGCATGAACCAGTGATCCTGAGCTCAGGGCTTAGAAAGCCTGTCTCTCCCCCCACGTCATCACCAGTGGATTAATGTCACTGATTTACATCATACAAACACACACACACACACACCTATGTGCAAGCATGGAGTAGTGCCTTATAAACAATGAATAGTGCTTTAGTGAACATCAGGATGTAAAAAGCAACCATCTCTTTATTCAGTTTTACTGTATTTGGCCTAATTTGGTAGAATTACATTTGTGCATTTCAAAAGAAAACATTGTAATTCTGGCATATAGAGATTTGCATACATTGGATAATGGTGATTATGAAAGATTGCGTTTTAACATAAATGTAATTGTTTTGTTAGTTAAAATTTCTCCTAAAGGCACAGATATAATGCTAAATATATTAAAGACACATTACATTACAGTCATTTAGCTGACATTATTATCGCTGGAGATTTTAGTACCATCATAAACCCTGCAACCGACCACTCAACGACTTCAGGTAATTCAAGGAATTGGCATTCGACAGACATAATAAAACAATACATGAATCATTATGGTCTTGGCATAAGTTGGAGAATGAAAAACTCGTCATCTAGACAATACACCTATTCTTCCTCAGTACATAAATCCTTTTGTAAAACAGACTTGTTTCCAATCAGCAACTTGCTTGCCTAAAAAATCCTCAACAGTACAATCCATCCCATCATCACCATGAGAGACAATGTCCCGGTATCCCTCACTTTAACCAACCAGCTCTCCGTTAAACCCCCCCATTGGATGGTGTTTCAACACATCACTACTGAAAGACCCTGACTTTGATATCTTCATACCGAGAGAGTGGGCATCCTTATAGAGAGCAATGGCTCTCCAGTCATCTCAGTCTCAGTGCTATGGCAAACAGGTTCAACAGCATATTCATCAAACAAAAAAAGACGAAAAAAAGGATCGAAAAACTATTTGGAACAAAGAATTAAACAATTAACAGTCACCCTTGCAGCTAACCACAATGAACAAACAGAGAACAAATTAAACAACATTAAACTTAAGCTTGAAAACATACATAAAAACAACCGTTTTTCTACAACAATTTAAGTATGATGAATTTGGTAATAACTACAAAACCGGGAAATGTTTGGCTAATCAACTTCACCGCAAGAAAGAAAAAGCTATCATCCCATCAATAACGAACACAACAGGTACAATCATACAAGACCCCAATGAAATAAACAAAACCGTCCATAACTTCTACAGCGATCTACACTCATCAAGCAAGAAAGCAAAGCCATCAGAAATTGAATCAATTTCCAATAACCTGGAATTACCCTCCTTCTCACAAGAGCACATTCTTCAAAAAATTCGGCTTTGGAGAGTTGTTCATACAATGGATCCAAACACTGTACACCACACCTTTGTCCACAGTTACCACATAGCATTACTTCACAGACCTTCACTCTTCACCAAGGAACGATACAGGGATGTCCACTCTCTCCCTCACTATTTAACATATTGAACCACTCGCTAAAGCAATCCGCCAAAGCAATAACATCAAAGGAATTAACGCAGCACAGTCAGAACATAAAACCAGCCCATATGCAGATGATATTTTACTAAACCTACAAGACCCTTACAAATCACTAGAAGAAACATTTACATTAATTAACATCTTCTCCCAGAATCTCCAATTACACAATAGCTGGAACAAATCAACCATTCTTCCTCTGAGAGATGAGGCATGGGACTCTGCAGCTGTAAACTATCTCCCCTCCCTCTACACAATGGTAACATTAGATATTTAGGCATCGTAACAACTCCCCAGGCTGTCAGACCTTTTACATATCAATTAAACCCCATTATTAAATAAAAAAGAAAATGATTTCAAACGCTGGACCAAACATCCATTATCCCTCATTGGTCGAATCTCAGCTGAAAAATGAAAACCCTACCCCAAATTAACTACCTCTTCACAACGCTCCCTGGAAACCCTACACAGAAATGGTTCCAATTGCTCAACTTCCAAACCACCTAATTCTACTGAAAAACAAAAAACCAACAATCAAACTCTCAACACCACAACAGAAGAAATCCATAGGTGGCTTAGAAGCACCAAACTTCCATAACTACTTCCTAGCGAATCAATTACAATATTTAACTAAGTGGACCCAACATCATAATAATAGTGACCCATTGATAGAACTGGAAAAGACTCAATGTGAAAAACTTTAAATTGCAGACCTGCCCTTTCTAAATCAAACAACATCCCTGCTTCAAGAACATGGTTATCTCCACCCTGACAGCCTGGTGGAAAGCTAACAGCCTAACCAATTCTTCACTTGCATTGAGTAAACACACACCCATGTGGCATAATCCCAATTTAAGTACGGGTCGCAACACTCCTCTCGTTTTTCCTCCATGGCAACAGAAAAGCATTACTCACCTTAACCATCTCTTCCAAAACAACCAACTGATTTCATTTGAGGCATTAACACAGAAGTATGGAATTGCAAGCCACCAATTTCTATAATACCAACAGCAAAAATCTATAAGTAAATCAAAGATTAACATAAAACATAACCCACTAAACCCATCTTCTTTAGCTGCTCAAATCCTGCAAATTTTAGACAAACAAAAAATAATCACAAAACAATATAAAATCTTATCACATTTAGATGATACACCAAGAATAACTGGACCTCGCAATCCTACCAACTCTGACTTTTGGACATAAATCTGTAGTATAGCATACAGTATAAAATGTTACACAGAACTCACATCACTCAACATAAAAAGTTCAAAATGGGTTTGGCTGATACAGACACCTGTCTACATTCCACTTTGGACTGCACCAGCAATCAGTGTGCGAACTATACCATGGCTTTTGGGGGAGCTCAATTTTTTTTCCGGGGGGGGGGGGGGGGGGGGGGGGGGGGGGGAGTGTGGTGTTAGTTAAAATAGAATTGTGGTGACAGCAATTTCAGGTGTAGCATCAGTGTTGGTTGTCATTTGTGGTAGAAGACAACTCTGGCTCTGGTTGCTCTTCAGAGTCGATTGATTTAGATTTTTTGGGTAAATCCAAATTTTGCGAGTAAGCTTCGTTGTTTCCTTTTTGACATATCTGTATGCCCACTACAAAACAGAGAAATTAATAATGGCGATTTGGCTAGAGTGGACTAATAAAGTTAGTTTTTTTCCTGATCTTTCAGTTAAAGGAAGTGAAGTTAATGATATTGCGTAGCCACACTTCGATAGCGCTGGCAAGAATAGCATGCATGCCAGTACTAAAGTGAATTTGTGATTTATCACCCTCATGCATGAATCATACATCAATAATAGCCTAATTTTACACATGATCCATGATGATAAAGATGCAAAAAATAGGAATGCATGGCAAAAATAGGATATTGTCAATATTTTAGAGACCCCCCCAAAATTTCACAAATCATGTTCTCAGGGATCTCATGTCTTATTAAGAGGAGCCAAGCTCCCCAAGGCTCCCCTGTAGTTCTCATTGTGCTTGCTTGCCACTTGGACCTGTAGACCAGTTCACACATTTTGGACCATGGTTACACATAGACTCTCCTCTATCCATCATCCCCTTTGCCATGCCCTCTCAGAGATATCACTCAATTTCAACCCTCCTTCCTCTTAAGTACAAAAAAACCCCTAACTATCGCCAAGAAAACAATCCGTCAAAACTGTAAAAATAAAAACTCTTTAAATATCAACCACTGGATCAACTTGCTAACGGAATACTCTCATCTGAAAAAAATTCCACTGCCCAAAACAATATATATCAGCCTTCACTGACGTCTGGAAATAATTTCTCAGACTCATCCACTTGACTCAAAAGACTCATCCACTTCCACATTACAAAACACTATCTGCTGAGTTTAATCCATTCACTTTACTTTTCTTCATTACTTTACACTTCTATCCCTCTTTTTCGGTTTATCTATTACAATTATTAGCAGTATCATCATTATTACTCTTTAAGGTTATACTCCCGCGCACTCACGCGCTCGATCATATGTGCACATACACATACAAACAGACACATACACTATTCCCCTTTTGTCCATTACAGTTTTTAGTCTTTTGGTCAGTCTGTCTTGGTAATGCTTTCTGCTCCTGTCATCTTTTTTTTTGTCTGCTTGTTTTTTTTTTTGCCTGGTTTTCCACTACTTGTTCTTTTTATTCACTTGTAAAAAAAAAAAAATGAAGTTGTCCTCCGAAGAGGGAGTGGAAGACGGGCCGGAAATAAAAAAAGAACCAAGTATACAAACATAATAAATTAAGGAATGCAAACAAGCAGGAAAATTCCCAAGAGCCCAAGAACCTTTTGACATTTAGATGGTCTAATGCCTTAGTTACGACAGTGGGGTCCCTCGAAAACGGCTCTACCAATGTGCACATGCTCACCCTGACATCACCAGTGAGCGCGCGTTTTGAACAGTGTCACTGTTTAAGACTGCCCATGTGCGCTACGGTACACCAATACTGTCGTGCTGGAAACATGCAAAGGGCAGTAAAACTTAAGCAATAAAAGGACAGACAAATTTGCTTCCTGTTTCTTCCTGTCTCTTCTTGCTCGCCCGCCCCTAGTACACGGAACGCAAGCAAGAAACTTTTGCTCCAGGCCTGCATTTCGTCTCAGAGGCAAGCACTTAACCATCCTGCACAGCACAGTGCATTACTGGCCTATTCCACGCGACGGAACCCCAGCCATCTGGTGTGACACACTGAACCATTGTATTAGCTTGCTTCACAGCATCTGGGACTCCTGAACAGCAGCAAACGAAATCACCAAACCAGACGTGCAAACTTGGACGACGTGCCGTTTCAGCTATCATTTATTATACCTTCCACAAACAGGAATTTATAATTTAACTTTCTTAACTGAGATCTCTGCATGCGGTCTCCATAACAACTGACATGATATATAACTGACTGACAGCTGAGATAAATACAAGCGCCGTGCACATTACCAACACTTGAACATACAGATAGGTACGCACCCATTGTTCCCAACCCATGCATGCACACACACACACACACAAGCATACACACTTTCTCTTGAGTGATAGAAACTGTCTAAGTAGGATTTGCTTTGTTGTTTAATAAATATATTTTATTAAAAAATGATGTCGTAAGAACATGAGCCGGAGTCAAACCAATCTGAACGTAATGCCTTCAACCATTATGAATTAATAGCTGTATCTTTAATTATAGATTAGAGTGTCAATAATTATACTTAATAATTATTCAAAATGAGACTGATTAATTATCAAAATGAGACTAATTTCCATGTGAGTCTACCAGGGCTAAAACCTTGGTACACTTGTGTTTATTTAGTTATTTATTTATATTACTATCATTTTGTGTTGCCGCGTTAGAATCCAGCACACTACCCTCATATCATCTGGCGCGCACCCTTTTGAGGATATAGATAATATTAATTTTTCTATATATAATTAGTACCATGTGTGGGGAATAGAATAATACGTTCCTACATAACTGGTGCCACACGTGAGGCTTAAATAATCCATAGACCTCAATAAAGAGGGGAAGATTTAATAGATTTTATAATCACACATAATATTCTCCGAATGTTGCATAAAACAGAGAAACTGTCATTTTGCTGTTATAGTTCTATACAATAATTGAAGCAAAAACTCTTTGTCTTCCTTTATTAGAACAGCACTTGCACCATGAGCTGTCCACATGCATGCAGCATGCATAATAAATATGGCCATTCTCACTGAGCAGTTAAACGTTTTTCATTTTTGATCAATGAAAGAGGATCGATGCCGCTGAAAGGACTCTTAGGTTCCTATGCTCCCCTCCCCCACATTTTTTGGTTCGCCCTCACAAAGACTTGTGTTGCTCCAATTACTGTTAGTCCTTGGTTATAATTAATCATAATATCTTAAAAAGGATGGTCAGGAGACATATGGTGCGGACCCAGCGAAGGCCCCAGGTGGACTGCGTGCATGGGTCTGTGTCCTGAGGAGGGCCTTTTTTACCAGTGCAGAAACTTCCTCTGCTAACGCCACTCCTAACGTAGCACATTACCTTCAAGCAGGTACAGAAACTTCCAGTGCAAACTCCACTCTTAGCCTGTACTCTTACCGTAGCACATTACCTTCAAACAGGTGTAGAACCTTACTATGCCAACTCCACTCTTAGCCTAGCATTTTACCTTCAACCAGGTGCAGAAACCTCCTGTGCTAACTCCACTCTTATCCTAGCACGTTACCTTCAAGTGGGCGCAGAGACTTCCTGTGCTAACTCCACTCTTAGCCTGTACTCTTAGCCTAGCACATTACCTTTATTACCTATTATGAAATGAATCAGAATAACCTTAAAAATAACTCTTTTACAGTTGTGGATTTTTGCCTTACAAATAATACTACAACTTATTACTAACCTGTTTTATCAGGACTTCCGGTTATTTCAGATTGTTAGGGCTTCTTATACATTCTTCTGCCTGTTTTGAACATCATGGTATTGTTTGAATTTGCGTTGAAAAGCCCAAATGCACAGGCCTGAAAGTTCAAACTCTTCTGTGGTAGATTGTTTGTATAATTGGGAACAGATAATGAACATGTGAAATGAAATTCCTTGTACCTCACTGGATGTCAAAACAAGTTATAATTAAATGCCAATGTACAGCATTAATTTTATTTTGTGACCTACTGAAAATATCAGACCTGCTTCGCACTCAATTTTTCAGACACATATTCTTATAAGATCTATTGAGGATTGAAACTGAAGAAAAAAAGATTGGAGAGCAACATAATATCTGTGGGTACCTCAAATGTCTCAGTAACCGCTTTGCCTGATCATTCTGGAGACTATATTTTGGTGGGGTCTGGCCAAGATTGCCAGCAGTTGAATAGCTTTGAGTGTAGCTGGGGTTGGTGTTTTTGTTTACAGAAGCATCCTGCTTTATGAAGTTATGCCTTTCAGATGTCTTTCAGCATTAGCAGCGGCAGAAGCACAGTGAATGCTGGATGAGACAACAGCCTTAGATTGTCTGCATTTAAACTGGGTAGGATGAGAGGTGATCTACATTATTATGACATCAAGAGAGGCAAGATGGAAGTCAGGTACATGAAGGCTTGGCAGTAAATGCTAATTTGTGTCTTTGTTGATGGCAGAGCCAGGCATTGTCATTGCATGTTTATGTAGAGCAAAATGCAGACTCAGAAGGAGAAGATGGGAAGACGTCAACCAAAGCGCCTTCGATTCCCTGTAAGGACTGCTTTTAGTCATTTCATATACGCACATATCTGATCATCCTCTGTCAATCTTGATTCCTGTTTGACTTTATTTTCAATCTGCAGATGTTCTAAGGGCAGTCTTGCTTGTGATGTGTTCACATTTCTATTATGAATTAACAGTAAGAAATAAAGGGCTAAAGTGATTGACCGAGAAACACACAACAGGGCAGATGGAGCGGTCATGGTAATTCTGGGGCCTTCAGACTGTAGAGACAACCCCCCCCCACCTCCCCCGCCCTTCTCCACACTGATTAGAGTGAATAATTTACTTAATTTATATTAGAAAATTATGTTTACAAATAAAGATGCAAACAAGTATGATTACATATTATATACAAACACAAAATGTTTCATTAAGTGAATTTCATTAAGTAGATTACACTTAATCATTGGCTGTACATGGAAAATAATTTGCTTTTGAATTATTTTCAACATGAACTGTTGAACTGCAATTAATTAAGGTTGATAATTTGCATATTTCATGTGCGCAGGCAGCTGTCGGGAAAAAGAAAATGGAGCAGTCCATTACAATGGAAAGTTAAGAGCTTTAGGGTCTTTAGTGCTTTGTAAACTGAAATCTGGGTTGATTTTTAGACAGTTTCATATTTTTGTTGGTAATTTAGATATTCTGACTTGAATACTTCTGAATGAAGTTAACTGAGGAATAGGTGTTCCAATGTTCTTTGTGGATGGGGGCGGCTGCTCATTAGAGCTTTAATATGAAACTGTCAAGTTGGGAGAAATTGATGACAACCTGAACAAAATATTACTGACTTGCCCTGGCTTAAATATTCAATGATCTCACTCTCTGTCTCTTTCTTTGTATGTCTCTCACACTTCAGTTACAACCTTGTAAAACATTTTAAACCAGAAGAGTGCCATTGATTGTACCAGAGGTCGACAGGCTGGCAGTGGTCATTTATGCTCTGTGATAAGAGCAAGATAAAAGAGACTCAGATGGCTGACCCTGTGTCTCGTGTCTGAGCTGAGTGATGCTTTCATTTCCGTTGGACAAAATGGCAAAAAAAAAAAAACTGCAAGAAGCTGCCAGGCAGGTGCGGAGGCAAACCATTGTGCTGAGTATATAGCAATTGGTTCCACATCTCACAAAAAAACTTTCATTTCATGAGGCTCAAACATAAATGCAAAGAAAGAGAGAAAAGATGAGAACCAATTTCAACTTAAAAAAAAAAACCAAACAACATGAAATCCCTCAAAACATTGTTGAAGCATTTTAGCATTCCTTTCCAGAATACTGCATAGGCGTTAACACTGTTAGATAAATTATAGTTGCAAGGGGTTATGTATATAAAATGTATAAAGACATTGAATGTGAAGTTGAAATGCAACTTCATGCAATTCCAGTAGTCCTAAGTAAAGAAGAATGTGTGTGTGTGTGTAAAGATAAGAGGTAACAACTCTCTAGGTTGTTGAGCGTTCCCATGAGAATAAGATGTCCTTCGTAGAAAAAAGAAGAACTGTCTGTAATCATAGAAGATTATATTGGGGAGTAACTGAAATTGAGCGGATTGCCATCGTCGGGTGAGGAAAACAAGCTTTGTGAGAACCGAAGACTCATTGAAAAGAAGTAGCTAAAGGACACTGAAGTAACTGTTGACCAATGAAATGTTAGAGGTGGGATCTCCACACCTACCATGAAGATTATGTACTCATAAAAACAGTATAAAAGATGAATGATTTTTTTATGTACCTTGAATCAGATCTCAGAGGAGGCTTATTCCCAAATGCGCATTTGTATTACACTTGTGTTGACTGAAAGCTCTTGTTTGCATGTTCATTCCTCTCTAATATTCACCTCAACAGGCCATAAGGGAATTTACCTGACAACACAGAAGAGTGAGCCCCAAAAAGCAGTGAAAGTCTTGAATGACTCAGGTGGCCAAGAGGTGGACAGGGGGCCCAAAAACTATTCATCAATGTCATCAATAAGTCTAGGGAAGCCCATCTGATCAACCAATCATTAAGATCAACTCACTCACATCTCAAATGGATGTATTTTCATTGGCTATCCCACTAGAATAGATGCATTTTCATTGGCTATTTTCAGAACATTGGTGCTTGTGGAACAAACGATAACTGCATCAGTCAGAGAATGGAAAGTCAATTAGCATTAGAGCTGCAGCTGCTTAACTCTGGTTGGAAGACAGGACCCCAGAGGTCTAGTTAAACATGAATCTCTTTGTTTTAAAAGCCTGTTCCACCCACAGTAGCTAGAGGCGTTTTCATGTTTTAAAGGGTGTACATGTGCTAAGTGTTTTAAAACCCTTGCAGATATTAGCATAGATGCTTTTTAAGGCTTTTAATTCAGTTTGCTTTCGGCATATATAAGGCTGATTTTGTAATGAGACTTTATTTAACATGTGGCTTTGCTCCTAGGTGTGACTCCATTGCTTCAGCATTTATCTCTCTCGTCTTAATGAAAAAGGGTTATTAATCACTTTTAGACATGAGCTGCAATTAGTTAAAGCCAGACTAAATGCAAGGTGCATGTGTAAGTGGCATGGAGTAAATAAATTCTGCTGGAAGAATATGATTCTTGATTAGAAAGAAACTGAAATCATGCTTAGTTAAATTGGAAAACATGATCTCAGGCAGAATTCCAGAATATATCTGATTTAATATAATCCGTATCTAGTAACAGAGATGTATACAAGATCTTGTTAGGCCTCATTAAGTAAATGACTTTTACATCAAGTTTTAAGAAATGATGTTTGGTCTCAGGTAAGTCTTATGTCCTGGAAAGTGTAACTCAGGTTGGGCTTTCAGGTTCGGGTTACTTTCTCAAGGCCTCATCTCTTAATCGATGTAAGCGTGTGTGCAGTTTGATTTAAAAATATTTTTCCTTCCATATCAGGGAGGCAGCCACAACGAGTTCTGACTTGGACCAGGCTTGTGACATAGCACTTCCAAAAATATCTGACAAATTAACACATAAGGGGTCCATAGTGAAATGCTTATCAGGATTTAGTTATTGTGCTGTTGCAGTACAGAGGGAATTGAATAAATTTCCAAGAATGTGATATTAAAGTGACACAATGTCATACCTCAAGGTGAATGTCCACAGTGAAGCAAATTTGCAAGAACCGTCAAAGGTACTCTGTTCCGTCAGATGCAGTCTACTCGGTTGTCCATAGATGAATGACTGGCAGAGCTGTTGTTCTTGTTGGTGTCACAGTTTTCACCAGCGTCATGAACAGGCACAACGACTTCAGTCAGACAAGGTTCCAGTTTATTTATGCATTTATTTTAATAAATGATATTCTTCTAGCGAGCTAGCTGATGTTTGAGTCTGTGTTAACATATGGTACCATTATGCAGTGGCATCATGCCAATCAGTTTAGGTGGGCATATGCACATCCAATATTTTGTAAAATTGTATAAATTAGTTATTCTGTCAATCAATAACCTGCATACATCGTTAAGCATGCAGTCAGAGTCACCGGGCCAAGGTTTAGCTGAAATGAGCGAGTTTCCTCCGCCAGATCGCGCCTCTTAATCCCCTCCCCCACTCCTCATCCTTCCCATCTTACTTGACTCACCGATAACTTGAGTCATGTCGCAGCGGCAGTAAACAAAGATCGCTTTCTTTAGCTGTATACAATTGCTAGCTCAAGCAAATATGCTACTGCTAAAATAAGAAGGCAACTGAACTTTTTGTGTTGCCCCACAGACATATGCTGCAGAAGCCTAAAAGTGTCAAAATATATCACAAACTTCATTTTGGCTAGCTATTTAATCAATATGCTAGCACATACGTACTGTGAAGCTGTGTTATCAACTTATATTAATGGTAGCTAGCTAACGTTAGCCAGCAAGGTATCCTTAGTTATAACCAGACCAGCTACAGCTCTGCAGTTTCGCCGGACGTTGTCCGTTAGTGCTTGCTAGCTAGCCACAAACACCAACACAACACAGCCTTTTCATTCTCCATGTCACGTACAGTAGTTTGAACACAACCAGCAAACTATTTTCTGGCTGAGGCTAACTACCGATCTAGCTAGCTATATGTTTCACTGCTAAACTTGCTTACTTAATTTCATGCTCGCTGCATAATGTTCTACAGCAACCGTAAATAGTTACTGTAAATTCCGGACTATTGAGCGCACCTGAATATAAGCCGCACCCTCTAATTTTAGAAAGAAACTCAATTTTGTACTTGCATAAGCCGCACCGGACTATAAGGCGCAGGTGCCCCACATTGTATTTTGAGATATTTACAAATAAATGTTACACGTGAGGTTTTTTAAACTTTTAATTACTGTAAATGCGTATGGTAACATACAAATACATAGCTACTGCAAATGTTTTTTTTTTTCGGAACAGTGCCTGTAACACGGCTGGATTTGACTTTATGTATCGTAACACAAATACGCAGCAAAGATGCTTTTTTTTTAAACAGCGCCTGTAACACGGCTGGTACCGGTAAACACAACACCCTTCCAGGAAAAGTCACTGATCGCCTTCATCTTCCTCCTGTGCACTGAAACCTTCAAAGTCCTCTTCTTCGGTGTCTGAATTGAAGAGCCTCAGAATCTCGTCACTCACGTCAGTCTCCTCGGTGTCGCTCTCACTTGAATGTGAGCGGTCCTCTTCATTACGCAGCAGTCCAGCCTTCCGAAACCCGTTGGTTATGGTGGTTGTTTTGACACGGCTCCACGCAGTAAGGATCCACTGGCAGACTTGAATTAAAGTTGCCCTTCGTAAACGGCCTGTTTTGGTGAAAGATTTTTCTCCACTTGTCATCCAAGCCTCCCACTCGACTCGCAGTGCAACTTTAAATGCCCTATTCACGCTGATGTCCAGTGGCTGTAAATACTTGGTTGTGCCCCCAGGAATCACAACTGGAATAGAGTTTGTACTCTTGATGGCAGCTTTCACTGAATCCGTTATATGTGCCCTCATGCTGTCCAGAACGAGCAAGGCTTTATTTCTGTGAAAAAATCCCCCTGGTCGCTTAGCGTAGCACTCTCTCAGCCATTCCTTCATTAGACTCTCCACCATCCAACCTTTCTTGTTGACTTTCACCATAATATCTTTCGGGAATTTTTCCTTTGGCATTGTCAGCCGCTTAAAAATAACCATCGGTGGAAGCTTTCGTCCGGATGCTGTGCAGCTCAGGACACAAGTGAAGTGCGATTTCTCATGGCCACTTGTTTTCACTGTGATGGACGAGTCACCTTTTTTATTAACAGTGCGAGTGAGAGGCAGATCAAACGTCAAAGGCACTTCGTCCATGTTTATAATATCATCTGGTCCGATGGAATATTCCGTTATTTTTTCGTGAGTAAATTTGCGGAAGTTTTCGAGTTTTTCCTCGTAGTCGGGAGGGAGTTGCTGACACAGAGTCGTGCGTGCCCTGACGGAGAGGCCTTTTCGCCGCATAAATCTGAAACACCACGATGGTCCACCTTTAAAGTTTTCGATCTTCATTTCGCTGGCAATTGCCCTGGCTTTCAGTCGGATCTGAACGGTGGATACACCGCGACCGCCTGCTCTTTGTGTGTTCACCCAATCTTCAAGAAAGTTTTCAAGTTCGGGCCACCTGCTATGATTACCTCTGAAAGCTTTTGTTGTCTTGTTACACTGACTCAGTTCTTCTCGCTGACGTCTCCACCGTCTTATCATGGATTCATTGACGCCAAGATTACGTGCAGCAGCTCTATTTCCTTCATTAATAGCCAGATCGATCGCCTTTAATTTAAAAGCTGCATCATATGCCTTTCTTCGAGAGTTTTCCATGTTGAGGGTGAGTAAAATAACAGATTTTCTAGTGCTATTGTGTTTGATTTATCGTACAATTTTGTTCGATGACTGTGAACTATTCGTTAATCTGATTGGTCTAATGATACGAGGCAACATACTGTACTTTTGGCGGCAAAAAAACAACAACGAACAACATATATTAGCCGCACCGTAGTATAGGCCGCAGTGCTCAAAGAGTGGGAAAAAAGTAGCGGCTTATAGTCCGGAATCTACGGTACATGGTTCGGTATCCACTTACGTGGTGTGTTTTTGCAGATTAATGATCCAGTTGCTTTTTGTGGACGTTTGATTGTTCTGGGTGCCTTATTCTATTTTCCAATCTGATCTAAACAGTAGCCTATGTAGTGACTTTCCACAGGGCACATACAGTGGGTAGTACCCACTGTAGTTAACCACCTGTTGCTATTGTTGAATGTATGACCATAATCCTGGCAGTGACTATTTTGTATTATTGTATTATTTCCATTGGTAGAATGAAGCAGACAAAGTTAGAGGCATTTTATGGATTTAAAAAAATGACAGGACAGGACAGGACAAGGCAGATTTGGACCAAACAGAAGATGCTCCTGAAGCTTCATGCTCCAGCAAGGGCCAGCTATTCAGGTTATGAGATAAAAATAATAATAATAATAATAATTAAATCTTTGTGGTAGTACTATTAAGTCTAAAAATGTTTTTTGTTTGTTTTTCACACTAGATACAGATCCAGATTGTACACAAGTTACATAAAGTTTCAAGAAGCTTAATATATGCGTACGTGTATTTTTTATGTCTTGTGTGTGGTTTTGAGTCATGTCAATGTCTGAAAATGGTACCCACCCAAAAATTTGGTTTGAATGACACCCCTGCCATTATGGCTAGCAAGTGTGCAAAGCAAATGTAGCTATAACATTACAGAGCAAAGTAGCATTCAGGCCAGGTGACTAAAATGCTGTTAAAAGTAAATGTATCTTACCAAAAAACCACAAAGAATATAGTTAATGTCTGCAACCCTGTGCCATGCCTCATTTTTCTTGTTAGTATATCTGTAGGTAGAGTAGCCAAAGCCACTGAGTTTGTCCTCCATCTTAGAACCATGAGAAACGTTTACAACAGAAGGTTGCTACATTACAAAAAACAATTGCTGCCCAGCAAATTCACTCCTCATTTGAATAAAGTTATAAATTATGCTCTGTTTGCTTGATTTGCTTCACTCTCAATTCCACAATGTCCACAATTCCCCACACAAGCCGTTTGCTGGGCTTCATTGAAAATTAATTGGAAAACTTTGGTTGTTTAATTTGCTTCACTCCAGATGAAACACACCATTAAGCAGATAACACTCAGGACCTGATTCAACAAGGCATTTAGCATGTTCAAAACCAATCTGCGGGTCAACACACTAAGAGATTATGTGATTAGTTGAGGTAGTTCATTTGCTCCAATCACAGATCATGTCACTGAAATTGCATGTGCAAAAATGTTTCATTTTAAGGCTTTGAAGAAGCCTTAAAGCAGGGCTAAATTCAATAAATTGGTTCCTGGTATAATATGCAAAAATTATGAGAACTATTTTCCCATTTTCAAAGTTAAATTCTATTGATACATCATACATTGATGCAGGTTCTGTAGATTAACTGTATTTTACTTTGGTCATAACCATGATAATTGTGATTTTGAGAAGCACACTATAGTACTTCTAAAAGTCACGATTAACGTGCCCTTTTAGAATTTTTCCTTTAAGTGCTTATTTGAAGCAATCATAGTTTTTTTGGGGGCAGGAAAGGCGATTGGTTGATTCCCATAAGCCAGTTTGTGTTTTCATCCATTTATGGGGCTATGAAGTCTAAAAATACCATACCCTGCACTGTGCTGTGGCCACAGTTTGCCTAAAAATTCCCATAACCAATGCTATAGTGCTAACACCACAATTAGCCTAAAGAGCCTCATAACCAATGATGTTGTGCTAACACCACAGTTAACCTAACATCCCCATAACCAATGCTGAATGCTGCCACCCCAGTCAGCCTAAACTCCTCTTCACCACTACTTCTTATGCCACAGTTAACATAAATAATCTCATTATGATGAAAAAGAATTCAAATGAGCACAGCACATGGGGCTATCTAACACCCCCGAAAAATAGCTCAGCAAGCTGTCTGACCACCAGTGACAGTAATTCGCATTAATATGGAAATACAGAACTATTACCAATAAAAATTATTTCAAAGAAGCAAAAACATATTGTGGTCATTCTGAAGAAGACAGTCTGTATTAGCTCAGATCATTTAAATGATACCCAGTGATAATGATTACCAAACAAATGGCAAACATTTAATATGAATGCATTAATAAGCAAGTCCAGCAAGCAGATCACAGAACCCTTTTAGTTTGGGGTTACTGCACTGGTAGCTACCCAGTTTTATATAGGAATAAAGTGAAAACATGAATATAGTTCTGAGTGAGGTTTTATATAGTTCTGATCTTTTTGTTTGATTGTATGAACTGTACCATTTGAAGCTATCCCTTTAAAAAGTAAACTTCAAAGACTTTCTAGCAATTAGTGGTGTCTATGATTTGTTGAAGTCTGTGCTTTTCTTAATGTATCCTTAAAATATTACCATTCTTCATCACGCTAATGTGTGATTGTCATGTTTGTTATCAGCCATTTTAGATAGACCTTATCCATTTGTTTAATAAAGGGCAAAGATACCATTGCAGCTTAGACAGCACCAGATGAGGTAAAAAGACTTTTCTATACAGAAGAATGACTTATTGTCCTTTGGGCCCTGATGTCCGTATTTCCATTATGGAAATAATTACTGTCCTGATTTAACAACTTCCTGTCTCCCTACTCACTAGAGTAATAAATACAAATTTAAGGTCGATGTAGCGACTCAGAAGGCACCCTTGGGGAAAACCACTGGGGGAAAGCCTTTCTGAGATCACAGAGGAGTAGAAGCAAAGTCATTTCAAACAAAGGAAAGTCAGTGAATCACTTATGCCCATTAGATACCTGAGCAAATTCTCTTTCAGGAAAACAACAGACTGCGTAATGTATGTTTAATTAACATTACACTTAAGAGATGCCACAGGCCCCCAGAGGCTGCATGCTGCACCGGGCAGGTCAGAGAAAGGTCAAGGAGAAGTACGGGGATAAAAAACAGAAGGACAAAACATTCATTCTTCAGATCAGCATTAAACACAGTGACATTAAGAAATTTAGGCAAAAATAAATAAAACCTAATTTGCTTTCTTCAAAGTTTGTGCTGGGAAAGCTTTGTGTTGTCATACCCCAGGTCAAGGTACAGAGAAGTGATGAAAACATTTTCTGACTCCAGCCATATGTTTACACTGGTGTCCTGCGAAGAAAGTGTTGATTATTAAATATGACCCCTTTCAGAATTACAGTATAAACACAAGAGGGGAATCAAGGAGAAGCCAAAACCAGTAAATTAATTGGCTTCATTTTTAACTTGAAGTTCAGTGGAACAAAGGCTTGCACATATTTACCCAGTCAGCAGAATAATCTAGTAAACATTGTTCCTGCAACACTTGCAGCTCACCAATAAGCTACACACTGCACTCCTGGAAGTGAGAGTTTGAGAAAGATGTTAGATCTGCCTAGCTGGCAGTTTCTTTTTTTCAACCCTGCCTCATAGTGGAAATGTGGCCTGTAACGTGTAAAGGTTTACTTGAAACTCCGGTTAAAATTCTGCACCCACAGCCTTCACTAGACTCCTCTACAGCAAACAACTGCATTTAACCTTATCCACATTTAACTTTATCCCTCATCAATGAAAAAGAAGACATATCATGATTTTATTATTTTTTTTTATATATAATTTGTGGTCAATGTGTCTTGTGTATTCTTTCAAAACATAGCCCACCCTTTCCAGTGTCAAGATGTCCCACTGTCCCACAAATGTCCGAATGTCCCACAAATACTTTATAATAATTTTTGATGTCATCATCATATCTTATCACACCAGACGGAGAGCCATGTCTTTGCAGCTGGAGTCATTTTTCTTAGATCCATGTCTGTAATCGGATGACTGAGTGGACAGTATTCCATTATGCGGCTTAGGTCTTGGATACGTTCACCACATTCACATCTGCTGTCCAACTTTAAGCCCCATTTTCTCATGTCGTTGCCGGTTTTGCACACGCCTAGCCTTGCCCTGTTTAGTTCGCACCACTCCTTTCTGGTGAAATCGATGCCTTTGGGAATCTTTTCAATTGGGACCTGTACGGTCCTGCTAGGGGTTGTTTGAGCTTTCCTTGTGTTAATTCTGTAGGACTTGGGAGTGTTTTCCTGTCGAGAAGCTTTTTGTTGACTTAACAAATGTCTAGGGGATGTCTCGGGTCAGTAAGCTTTTTATTTTTTTCCACTGTGGCCAGAGTGTCCCTTCTGATTGGTAGTGGGCGGGGGGCAATACCCATAGTCTATAAAGGCTGCTTATTGGGGTGCGTCACAGGGTGCCTGTAATAAGTCTGCAGGCTTCATTAAGCTCTGCGTCGACTTTGCTGGCATGGCATAATCTACTCCACATTGGGCCACAGTACTCTGCTGCTGAGTATCAAAGAGCAAAGGCTGTTGTGCAGAGTGTCTGGGGATTTGCTCCCCATTTGGTATCATTTTTGAAATGCGCTCATGTAATGTACTTACAGTTTGTACATCCACTTCCGGTCTGTACAGTATGCAAATTCATTGCATGATTATGGGTATAAATATGACTGTGATCCATGAGATCTCTGCTTGAGATACAAGGGCTACTCATGTTTTTTTCCTTCATCTGAAGATGATTTCCTTTTTAAAATGACTGGCATGTCAAAGGACCAATCGTAGTTCTACAACTTGGGTCTAAGACCCACCTTTTTGTTTCAGTATCTCTCTCGTCAAGCTGAATCGGAGCAGGAAAATGATATATAGGGTTAGGGTGTTCGTTTAGACCAGTGCAAGCTAAGCTGTGAGAGTAGGAATCCCTGCTGTGTTTATAAACAGACTGGTACACACGTGCACAGAAGCAAACTGAGCTAGCAGTGTAGAACCTTTAAACCAAGATTTTTTGTGCAAGTAAACTGTCCTTTCAAAGTTGGAATAGGACATATTGGAGAAGAAAGAAATTTTTTTGTGCCTTAGAGGTAGTTTAAAAACTACAAGAAAAGTGTATCAGAAAATGCCCTGCCTTGGTAAGAGCCCTTGTAGAGTGTGATAGCTTTAAGTTACCTGCACCAAATTTTTCTACAGAGATGGGAGACATGTAGGGGATGAAATCTGTATTATAATTATCCCCTAGCTGACCATTTTTTTTTCCATAATAAATGTAATGTCATAAATGTCAAAAGAAAAACCTGATGCACCTGATAACTGCCCACCAAGTCAACCTACAGATAGTCCTGAAAGGCTATAGCTGCCCCCGATAGCTGTCCAGTCACTCATTAAAATCCTACCTCTGAACATAGTAAATACTGGCTTGGGGGATATTCTGTTTTAAACTTGTACTTGTGATGTCAATACTGGCTGTAAAATTGATTACTTAAAACTTTATTTCACACTGCCAAAATGGACTTTGTTAATTCTCCTGTAAGGACACCAACACCAGTAGTGGCCAGACCACAGGTAAATTGTGTGACCCTAGGCCTAGCTGATGGGTATACATGTGATTCATGTGAGCAGGGCTACCCTCTGGGTTTGGTGCCAGCTGTCCTTGTTTCCATTCCCAGCAAGGAGCAGGAAACAAGCATGGAACCAAGGCCCAGCTCCCACCCTTTTCTCAGTCCATCAGTGAACATCACACCCTCGAGCCCCGAGCTCTTTCCGCTTATTACCAGCTTCATCCACAGAGCTGTGCTCCTCTTTGTCCTTGGTACACAGGTATCCAATTATTTTTTTCTGCTTCTTTTCTGGTTCAGGTTTGTTTGGTTTCTTTTTCCCCCATGTTCTTCTCTCTCCTGCTTTGGGGCAAAATAAAAGATGTGAAGATGCAGCCTATTATTTTCATTATATTCAGGTCTGCATGGCTACCTTTCTGATATGTGCTTTCAGTCAGTGTAAAGGACAGTGTTTGGGTTTGACGGATGAGGGCCTGCCTGCTTTTGCGGAGACTCGGAGCTCGGGGGCCTTTAGCCTGTGGTTCTGTGTGTGTGTGTGTGTGTGTGTGTGTGTGTGTATTTGTGTTCCTGTATTGGTGTGTGAGTGTGTGTGTGCTTGTATGGGTCTGTGAGTGTGTGTGCCTGTATTGGTGTGTGTTTGTGTGAGTGTGTCTGTCTATATGGGTGTGTGTGTGTTTGTATGAGTGTGTGCACATGCCTTTGTGTGAATGTATGTGCAAGTATGTGTGTATGCTGCATAGCTGCATATATGCTCAACAGAGTTTCATTAGTTGTACGTGTGAGAGTGTATCTGTGTGTGTGAGTAAGTGTGTGTTTTTCTGTGTTTGTGTGTGTATATGGGTGTGTGCATGAGTGTGCATGTGTGAGTGTGTATGAGTGTGTGAATGTGTATGCATGTGAATGTGCGTGTAGGTATGTATGCATGTGAGTTTGTGTGTGTATAGGTTCAAGAGTGTGTGTGCGTGCATGTGTGAGTGAGTGTGTGTGGAAGACTGTGTGTATATGCTGCTTAACTTAATATGTGCTCTTCAGAGTTTAAGTAAAATGTTTTAGTTGCTCTACAAAGAATGTTTTGTCCAGATAGCTCCTCATTAGGTCTGGTGAAAACAGTCTTTGTTATGGAGGTAATGAGTACAGTGCCAGTGTTGACATTCAGAAACTTGTATGAGTTTGTACAAAAATCTATTTGAGCAAAGGACCTCCAAAAATAATACAGCACCTTCAAACAGAAATATAAAGAAATCAGTGCGAATGAAGATTCCCCTCTGGGAGTACCTACACGAATAAAGAGTACAGGCCCCACTTTGTGTAATGAAACTGTAAGCGAGTAATCCAGCTACAGCAATCAAAGAATTACAGCTGAATGATTCCAATCTTGGCAACATCTAATCTGATCAAGAGAAAAAAAAATAATTATACCATAGGCATATAGAATTATACCAAATCTGTAGTCAAGTGAAAGTACCACATTAGAAACAAAATTCTTTAACATATCATTGAGATAACAGTTATCTTCATCACAAGGAATGAATATGAACTATTTTATTCGTTTTATAAAACAATATACTGCATGTTTTTCTTTTATTTATTCACATATTTAGTTAAAAGGGGTAGCACACAGTAATTAACATATCAACTACTGCAACCATAGATGTAGTGCCAGAATTAGCAATAAGCTAATTTCCATCTGAAGTCCCTTGAGGTGAACAGATTCGTACTGTAATGAAGAATAAAATGGATGCGTCACTGAGTTAAAGTGGAGAAGAATAATTTTATGTTTTATGTCTTATGGGTTCATTCATATACACTTGTTAAAATATGTTTTAGTTGAATTGCCCCCTCAATCTACTCCTTCATATGTACAGTGAAGGAAGGAGAGAGGTGGGCTCAATTGTTTGAATTCTTTGTTTTGTAGACTTGCTTGATGATTTAGTAGATGTGTCATGCAATGTTTTGCTACAACACTGATGAAACAGTGGTTGTGAAATGGTTTGTTCTCTCTGTTCAATGAACTGCTGTTCTTTTGTGGCTTCACACCAGCAGAGAATACCCTGTATTTCAGTGCTTTCAGCAGTGGTCTGGTCCTGCAGATTCAGGTTCTATAAAATAGAAAATACTCCTCTATGAAACTGTAAAAACTATCCAGAATATAAAGGTGTATAATCGGATGCAATCAGATACGAATGGTGATGGGATGGTGATTTTGTAAAGCATTTTATCTTTACGAGCCGTTATTATAGTTTTACACTTACTGATTAGATTTTCCCTGAGAATTTGTGAAGGGGTGGAGTAGGGATATGGGTATTTCTGTTTCTCTCCCTTTCTGTCTTTTTCTTTCTTCTTCAAGCATCATCTTCTCTCTTCTGTCCCCCCGTTCCTCATCCCTCCCTACCACTTGCTCCATTACTTTCTCCTTCTCCATTAGTCTTTTACTCCCCCTACTCATGCCCTTCCTCTCTTTATCTCTCTGTTTCCATCTCTATGCCTTTCAGTCCTACTCCCCGTCTCTTTTATGTGGTTATCCCCCCTTTCCTCTTCTGATTCTCTTATGCCCAGTTCTTTCCTCCTTTTGGGAAATTTGTATTCTGTAGCTTTCATCTTTCCATTCTAACACTCACCATGCTAGCCTCCTGTTATCCGAATGGACCCATTTACCAAATGAGATCCTAGACAGGCCATAGGATTAATGAGGCATCTCCCCTTTTCTCAAGCAGGCCCAAGGAGTGTACTTGCTCATCTTTAAGATGCTGCATGAGTCGCTTGTCCAGAAAAATCTGTGGGCCACACATGCAATAAATGTATGTATCTCTATAGACTTCAGACTTTACCAATAACAAAAAGGCCTATTGGCAGGGCTTGAGTTGAGGGGGGATGCCATCCTCCTTGGAAAAAATCTTGACCACAACCATCCCCCTTGTAAAACTGTCTTCTCCCTTCCCTTCCCATCCCCTTTTCTGTAATCGAACTAGCTATGCTATTTATTGCGTAATTGCGAAAAGACGAAACCTCAGCGATATTTAAACGTCAATGTTATGTTATTTGCGCTCCAGTTTGTGCCGTTTTGTATTCTCTGTGCCTTTGTGGCTTTTGATTGCTTATTGTTTATTTGCTTGGAGCCTGCAAATGCGTGCTTCTCACTGGCTAACGCAACTTCACCGTGAGTTTTGCTTTGGACTAGGATTGCAGATGGTACAGGTTAAATAGGCTGATAGGCCTTACTCTACACTCTGCAGTAGATGCTATAGATAAGAAAGAACATACCATGGACAATCATATTTTTTTTAAATATCACAAGATATGCCACAAAAACAGGTGACATCTACCTCCTAGAGACAGCTCTGTTGTGTACAATCCCAGAAACCCTTGCTTCAATCTATGCTGTGTGCATAATTAGTTATAAACGTGTAGCTTAGAGAGCAGATGGCTGATGTATCTTGTTTAAATTTATCATTGTCATAAAACTTTATAGACATCTTCCCAAAGCTAGTTTTGGGTTTTATGGTACATACTCCTCTCTTAAATCTTTTTTCTTGAGCAAACTCAAATGTATTTAATATTAATTTAAACAACATTAATAATAGCAAAAAATAGTATCTTTGTCTTCTTCTACACACTGTAACTCCAAAGCCCATGTGTATTAATGGTAATAAGACTACCAGCTGGGTATACTGTCTGAGGATGTGGCCATACTGTAACTTCAAGGCCCAAAAGTGTCAAGGTGTTGGCTTTACATAAATTGTATCAGACTAGGGGTTGAAATGTAAAGCTGGTGTATTGGTGACTCCTGACTCTGTGCTGAGAGGCACTTGAGCTGGTCTGTTGTTGTCCTGCTGTGTGGGGCTTTCTGCACTGAGACCCCTGCTCCTCACAGCAATGAGGAAATAATGACCAGCTCAGGGAAATGAATGCAAATGAGGACAGTATAAAACCATGGACAAACGCATTGCTAATGCGGCATGGGAACCTCACTGACACTGACCAGGTCACCTTCAAATAATCACTGTATTTAGCCAAAACATAATAAAGAGAGTTAAAAAACATTTTTATCTGCAAATGTAGTAAAAGTATATAATATAATAATACAGTAAAAAGGTCATTTGTGTGCAATTTTTGGGAATGCGAATTCCTTTCACAAGCCATTGGTAAAACCTCTGCGGAGAACAAGCAGTGTCTTCTGTCCTCTGAAATTGACATTAGCTATATATGGTGAGTAGTATATCAGTACAAATATTTGATCTTGGGTTTGAAGAACAAGGGGGTGGTATCACTTTTTGGATGAGGTGAAGCCTTGTTTGACTACTGGAAGAAAAATGTGATAGACAGAAGAAAGGGCAGTACATAGGAAGGTGAAGATAGGGTGGATGCTGGATGTGCTGAGCATGATGGGATGTGATTTTACACCTGTGTGGAAAACCAGATTTGACAAGCAGAGGTGTTAAAGTGGGGGGTTGTCTGAAAGTACTTCTCCCGAGCTTCTGTTTTATAAAATTTGTTCATACTGCCCTGTACTCATTGTAGTGGAGATGGCATATGCTTGTTGCTCATGGACACAGACTGAAGAAACATACCTACTGTATCGCAGGAGTCGGTAACTGTGGTGTTTGAATGGTACACACTCTATGGCAACATCTATAGCCAACCTATCGCTATGGAGACCAGCGACCAGCCTCTTGTCACAATCATAAACAAGCCTACCACACTAACTCTGACCCTTGAGCATGGGACTTTAATCATGTCAGTAGTTCACCTGAGTATGTCCAATCAAAAGGTCTATGAGAAAGAGCACTTAAAGCGAAGCTCCTTCCAGACCCATCAAGGAAAGTTGCAGCCGACTGGTACCAGAACCTTCTGAGCATTGGCAACACACCCCATGATCTTGCACCTGATCAAAGCCTTTTACCCAGACGAACAAGTGCATTCCCATCAGCAAAGAGCCTATTTAAGCTAGAAGGAAAGAGCTCTGGAAATATATAAAAGCCCAGCCAACAAGGAAACGCAAAGCACTAAAGGTGAGCTATATGATCAAACCAGCCAGCAACTCCGGGCCCTAAAACCAGCAAATCATGCAGCTGTCAGACTTCAAACAATAAAAGGACGCAGGAGAGTGGGAATCTGTAAGGAGGGGCTGTGATGGGCTGTGATGATTCGATGGGAGGTGAGACAGTCTGAGGGGGAGAGATCCAAGGGGAGTCGTCTGCCCATCCCGCTAAACCTCAGCATCGCCACCCAGCTCAGGTGGAGTAAAACGCAACGCCCCACACTGAGCGAGCCCTGAACCCTGCTCTCTCTGCACCTTCACTAACAGCTGAGTGCTATCAGCTTTCACTCTAACAGAGCACCATAGAGAGAGACGAACGGGCACAGCCGTCCCAAACCCCCACCTCGAGTCACCATCCACGTCCCTGGAGTCTCAAAACAGACACTACAGAAACTATATAGACTGAACTGTGTAAAAAAAGGAACCATTGGATCATTGAAATACAAATGCTTGTTACACTTTTTTTTTATTCATTGCAAGACGTTGTTTATTGAAATGCTAATTTTAATTGGATTGAATTGTCCATTGACATGCATGTGTGTATGGCTGGATTAAGTTGCTGGTTGTTGATATATAGACCTATATTCATTTAGCATTAAGACACATTTTAATTACCTGTGACTCATGTATTCAGTACATATGCTGTTGAAAGTCTTCCTCATCACATAAGTAAATCTAACTGCCTTTACTACTACCTGACTAAACTCATATCCATCCTTTACAAATTGGACACATGGATTTCTACAAATCGAATGACCCTGATTACAACAGTTTCAAATGGATTTCTCCACCTAAAAAATCAATGTGCACTAAATGAAACACCGAACAAAGCATAACCAACTCCCAAAGCTCAGAACAACAAAAGCCATGAAATGCATACAGAGGGATTATCTCAGCTTTTCATGTGAGCTGAAGCTCATCAGCCAAGGAGATTAAATGTTATTGTTTTTGATTGTAATATATTGCCACTTTCAACTGCTCTCGCCATGCTTATAGTGTGAACATTTCCTTCATTTCCTTTACCACCTTATCTGTCCCCATACCCTCCCCCTGTATACACACAGAAGTTATCTGTGTCACTGAAGGGTGAGCCCTGGGCCCATGTCCGATAGGAGTAGGAATGCAGGTGGGCTGGGGATGAGGAGTGGGCGATGTGAAACCATGTAAATATGTGCACTCATTCTGGAGACACTGGTGCATGTCTGCATGTGCATTCTTGGGACACAGGTGCATGTTTACATGTGCATTCTGAGGACACAGGTGCATGTTTACATGTGCATTCTAAGGACACAGGTGCATGTTTACATGTGCATTCTGAGGACACAGGTGCATGTTTGCATGTGCATTCTTGGGACACAGGTGCATGTTTACATGTGCATTCTGAGGACACAGGTGCATGTTTGCATGTGCATTCTTGGGACACAGGTGCATGTTTACATGTGCATTCTGAGGACACAGGTGCATGTTTGCATGTGCATTCTTGGGACACAGGTGCATGTTTACATGTGCATTCTGAGGACACAGGTGCATGTTTACATGTGCATTCTGAGGACACAGGTGCATGTTTACATGTGCATTCTGAGGACACAGGTGCATGTTTGCATGTGCATTCTTGGGACACAGGTGCATGTTTACATATGCATTCTTGGGACACCGGTGTATTTTTACATGTGCATTCTGAGGACACAGGTGCATGTTTACATATGCATTCTGGAGACACTGGTGCATGTTTACATGTGCATTCTGGAGACACTGGTGCATGTTTACATGTGAATTCTGAGGACACCGGTGTACATGTGATGAATGGGACAGAAAATACATTTTAAAACCCTGAATATATACTACCTCCTTAAAAATAAAATTATAGCTCCACAAAATTACAGCAGGTGATTTTCACCTTCAAAGTTTGGAGACAAAGCCGAACATTTAAAAAAAAAGGATGGGCAAAAAAGTAGAATCAATACTGCTATTGATCACATTTCATTTGTACATCTTTATGACTGGTGTAATGGCAGTAAATGCCGGTGATTGCAGCAGTAGTGGGTCATTTTAAACCCAAATGTTCCATTCATCAGCCAGTGATTCACTTGTCCAGGCCCTTATTAACTGAGACATCAGCATTTTCGGCAGGTCTAAACTCACAGTCAACTCAGCAGTATATAAATTGGTCCAACTGAGTGATAATTGCTTTAAAAAGTTGCTCGGACAGCCATATGCAACCTCAAAAATTATTTGGTCTCCCAGACCCAAGGAGCAGGCAAATTTTCCTCTGGGTTTGTTATTAATATTTGTTAATGTTTACTTTGTGGAACACCCCACTCTGCTGTGCGACGCTCCCCAAAGCCCCTGAAACCGTCATGGTCTCTCCCTCAGGAAAACATTAGTGTGATGTTTTCACAGGAGAAGCATCGTACATGGCAGAACTACTGATGTGTATGATAAATCTTTCTTTTCACTCCTGTCACAAATTTCTCCATCTTTGAGGTCGAGCAGCAAACATAGCCAGCCCTGCAGACTAAATATAAAAATGATCCATTGCATCTCTAGTGCTCCAGCAATGGCCGGTTTTGATCCAACCAATACCGCTCGTGGACACCTTTTGTGAAGAACGACATCTGAGAAAGCAGTGAATTTTTTAAACTTCAAATTCCTTGAATAAATTGCATTGGAAACCATACATATACTGTGAATGTTTCCATAAATATATAACGTTGTTTAGTTTTCAAGTTAGTATGGAATTAGTGTGTTTATTTTGTTCTTAGTATGTTTGTTGTAGGCTATAAGATTGTGTTTTTTGTATGTTGTTTGGCTGGGAAATTAGCAAGCTAAGTATTTTGCCTCTGTGGACAACCAACAGTAGTCCCTGAAGTCCCCTGAATGTCCCCAAAAGACATCCTCCGCAACATCTAGGGAACCCTACAAAATGGCATTCAATGGATGTTCCATTGTGTCATCGCTGGGACATTTAATAACATCCAGGGAGTGCCCCCAGGACGTAATTTTGCTAGCTGAGTATAAACCCATCTCCAAACAGGTGAGTTATAGGCTACTATGCTGTAAGAGCACTGCGATACTAAATTTGACCAGGGGTTGGTTGTTTGGGTTTCTCGTTCCGTTTTTTTGGACTCAACCCACGTCCCACCCCGTGCCACTGGATTATTTAGTAAGGCCGGTTGGCCCTGCTATGTTTAAACTGGAGAGAAACAGGAAGAGTTAAACTGCCAGCTGGAAGCCTGCCTGCCTTAGTCTCCGAGGACAAATTGAGTAGCGCTACGCTAAGTACCTCATGCTTACTGCACACAGGAAACACTCGTGTTTTGTGAGTTCAGCTCAGGTTGTGTTTCCTCCTTTGTGATTGACACAAGGCTGTCCCCACTGCAAGCCATTCTGAGCCAGACCTATGTTTGACAAATGTTCTGTAGGGTGTTCATTAAATCCCCTCTTAACACGTTAACATGAAGGCTCATCCTCAGTTTGACCGCTCATATTTTAAAAACAATATTTTAAAGCAAAATAGTAAAATAACAACATGAACTTCTGAGTCATTTCATAATGCTTGCTTGTGTTAGAAGAAAAAATCTACATGCAACTCTGAAAAATAAATAAATAGGTAAACAAAGCCTATCTTCCTCTATAATCAATCTTGTTGCACAGCTTTACAGACAGTCATTGGTATCCACAGTAACAACAGAAGTAAACTAAATACTTAATGAGGGCTGTGCTAGCATTGGCGTGTTTTTTTATTTTTATTATTCTCTCTGTCTTTAACACTCTCCTCCTTTGTGAGGAAGGGCACAGTCCCAGCCAAGGCGTCTATTAGAGAATAAGTGATCATAAATCGCGGCTCATGAAGAGAGCCGTGTAACCTGTGCATAGGAGATTGATTTATGGCGGCCTACGTGCTAATTAGCATCAACGCCTGTAGCCTGAGACAGACCACACTCTGTTACTGAGCCCCAGGGGCCTCATTTAATACGGCACGTCGGTCTCATCTCTAAAACAAATAATACTTTTTTCAAGTCAAAGATTGACTAATATTAAAGAGATATTACAGTATATCTTCTGTAATTTTTTTTTTCGGTAAAGTAAGATGGGAACAGATCAGAGGTTCTTTCACTGTATGGCTGCAGCATCCGACACAGACAGCCATGTCTGCGCTGTACTGAAGCGCCTTGATTATCAACTAGTGGCAGCTTTTCCCCCAATCATATTTGCTATGGTTAACGATGATTTATTGCATGTAATGCTTGCAGATGAACCAGTTGCATTTATAAAGGGATAAACGTGTTTGTGTGTTCATCCAGCCCTGGTATCATCAATTTAGATTCCATTCTTGTCCTAATCCAAAATGATCTACTCTGGAGCATATATTTGATTTAGTTTTCGTTTAGGAGACCATGGACAGTGCCTGGAGCTTCAGCCCATGGACAGTGAGTGGCCCTACAGTGCTGTTTCAGGCTATTCAGGACCACGGAGAGCGACTGGATGCAGGGGGAGTGCGTGGGAATGGACCCATCTTCAAAACAACAAATGAATGCACAAGAGGCACTATGAAGCACACATACATGACAGGTGAACACTCCAGTACCACCCTAGATGGGTCTGTGAATAACAGAAAAAAAAAAAAAATTGTTAATTTAATAATATACAAATGCCATTACTCAGATTCACTACCGAATCTTATATGTATTTATCTTCAACTGTATGGATTGATACTGAGAAAAATCCACACGGCTGGGAGATGTTGGAGACGCTGTACTGTAGTAATATAAGACATTGAATATTTTGTCGCTCTGTGACTGCAGTCAGTATCAGACCAATAAAAATCTACCTCCTCATTTATCCAAAGGCTTCAGAGGAAAACAAAGCTGATGTACCAGGCTATCAGTGGGATGTGGACACAGGCTGCTGTTCGCACAGAGTGTGATTTGGTGCTGAAAAACAGGTTATAAGAGGTCAGACGCAGTCATTGTGCAGGCCTGGCAGGGGAAATAAATGCATTTTGTTGTGGCCAGGGCTTTTAGTTTAAATGTTTTCATGTATTTTATAGGCCAGTATTTCTTCTCGCTCTGGTGATGCTATCATAGCCAGTGCTAGGGCCCCCTTTCCCTAATTCCCCATTCCCTTTCTCCTAATTATTTAAACCCCAGCCTGTCAGAGCAAAGAATTGATGACACCATCACCAAATGATGATACATCATCACACTAAAGGGAATGTCTGTTTCACCAAGTGAGCCATTTTGTCATATTAGCCTCATTGTGCTGAAATGTTTTAACTTGCACTCACAAGCTAATCCTGTCCTTTTTCCTGTTTAGCTTGCTCGCTTTCTTATTTGAAATCTAAAACACATTCTGTTTTAAGTGATCTCTGCTATAGAACTTTTTTTCCAGATTTACTTCCAGTTCTTGCAAACACTACATTCCCTAAAGTATATTAAGAACATAATGTGGGAGGAAATGAACATGATTAATTGTGCATCCAAATGTAGTTTGAGCATAAATTAAGAAAGCTGAAGACTTCCTGTGTACATAAATGTGCAATGATTCCCCTCACACTGCTGTGTAGGTGAAATGATTTATCTTTGTAAATCTTTATAAATATTGCTGGTTTCAGGGGCATTAGGTAATGGCTGACTCAAATGCAGTTCTTTTTTTATAACTTTGTGTATAAAATACTCTGTTTTATGTCCTCTGTGCATATAATTCTCCATTAGTTGAATGTGTAGTTTACATGTTTAACCATCAGCTTTCATCAGCTTTTTATTCTTTCACACCCAGTTACAGACTCTATGCAAAACACACCCTCCCTTTTATGAAGGACACACCCTCCCTCTTATTTAGACCATGCCCTCCCTCTTATGCAGGACACACCCTCCCTCTTATTTAGACCATGCCCTCCCTCTTATGCAGGACACACCCTCCCTCTTATTTAGACCATGCCCTCCCTCTTATGAAGGACACACCCTCCCTCTTATTTAGACCATGCCCTCCCTCTTATGAAGGACACACCCTCCCTCTTATTTAGACCATACCCTCCCTCTTATGAACTACACACCCTCCCTCTTATTTAGACCATGCCCTCCCTCTTATTTAGACCATGCCCTCCCTCTTATGAAGGACACACCCTCCCTCTTATTTAGACCATGCCCTCCCTCTTATGAAGGACACACCCTCCCTCTTATTTAGACCATGCCCTCCCTCTTATGCAGGACACACCCTCCCTCTTATTTAGACCATGCCCTCCCTCTTATGCAGGACACACCCTCCCTCTTATTTAGACCATGCCCTCCCTCTTATGAAGGACACACCCTCCCTCTTATTTAGACCATGCCCTCCCTCTTATGAAGGACACACCCTCCCTCTTATTTAGACCATGCCCTCCCTCTTATGAAGGACACACCCTCCCTCTTATTTAGACCATGCCCTCCCTCTTATGAAGGACACACCCTCCCTCTTATTTAGACCATGCCCTCCCTCTTATGCAGGACACACCCTCCCTCTTATTTAGACCATGCCCTCCCTCTTATGAAGGACACACCCTCCCTCTTGTGCAGGACACACCATCCCTTTTATGAAGGACACACCCTCCCTCTGAATGAATTCTCAGTGATGGTATGGATACTTGCACTTGAACCCATCTACGATCGACAGTCTGTACTGATATTATTCTGGACTGGCCAATGACACAGCACCAAGCACTACTCCTGAACAATGACACGACACCTAGTGCTACTCCTGACCAAAGACACAGTGCCAAGGTCTACTCCTGACCAATGACATGATGCCAAGGTCTACACCCGGCCAATGACACAGCATTAAGGACTAATCCTGGCCAATCATTAAGGACTACTCCTGACCAATGACAAACCACAAAGAACTACTCCTTTAGCATGAATACTTTAAAGTATTCAGTCATGTTAACATGCTTTAATGTATATTTTACAGACCCTTTTCCTGAAACATAATGCAGTATTTAAAATTTCATAAAATATTCAAGTGAATCTGGTATGTAGACTTTTGCATCTACGTAGATGCATTCACCATCAGAAAAAATGCAATAATTATGTCACTGGAAATATAGATAAATTAAGTATATATAATATGAATTAAGCATATGTTAGAGATGTGTACATTTAACTTTATTTCCAGAATGTTCTGACAGAAATCTCCAACTCAAATCTCTCCTATGGTCCTTATTTTCAGGCAGTGATGGCCAGTGTTGACCATGGACCAATATTGAGCTGGTGGATCAAAAGCACAATGTAATTTTGTGACTCCATGGAAGACAGAAAATACAAGCCCTTGTAAACATAAAGGAATTATAAATAAATATTATAATATTATAAAAATACAGTAATAAATCCAAAAATGTATGTTAAAACAGTAAATGAAACCAATCCATACTAGTTAAAATGTTTATTTTTGATTCTGATTAATCTACTCCCAGCATAAATTACAGAATTCCTTTCGTGGAAGATGCAGTGTATCCACTATGAGCAATGATAACAAGCGCAAAGTTGCACAAGAATGCATAGCGCATAAGAAGAAGCACTGATCTTAAAGTTGTAATAAAATCAATGTCAGTTTAACCAAAGTGTATGGTTAATATTTTGGAAAATCCTTGTACAGGCATGTAGCATAACATGTCTGGCACAGACCCATAAGAGCGATGATTTACATCTCACATACAGTCACATGATTGTTGGAGACTGGTGTATTGCTGCTGCAGTTTATGTTTTAGTCTGGGTGATGGGTGTGCTAGGCTGGGTGATGGATGTGTCAGTGTGGGTAACAGGTTTGTTAGACTGTGTGATGGGTGTGTTAGGCTGGGTGATGGGTATGTTAGGCTGGGTGATGGGTGTGTCAGTGTGGGTAAGAGGTTTGTTAGACTGTGTGATGGGTGTGTTAGTCTGGGTGATGGATGTGTCAGTGTGGGTAACAGGTTTGTTAGACTGTGTGATGGGTGTGTTAGACTGGGTGATGGGTGTGTTAGGCTTGGTGATGGGTATGTTAGGCTGGGTGATGGATGTGTCAGTGTGGGTAACAGGTTTGTTAGACTGTGTGATGGGTGTGTTAGACTGGGTGATGGGTATGTTAGGCTGGGTGATGGATGTGTCAGTGTGGGTAACAGGTTTGTTAGACTGTGTGATGGGTGTGTTAGTCTGGGTGATGGATGTGTCAGTGTGGGTAACAGGTTTGTTAGACTGTGTGATGGGTGTGTTAGACTGGGTGATGGGTATGTTAGGCTGGGTGATGGATGTGTCAGTGTGGGTAACAGGTTTGTTAGACTGTGTGATGGGTGTGTTAGACTGGGTGATGGGTATGTTAGGCTGGGTGATGGATGTGTCAGTGTGGGTAACAGGTTTGTTAGACTGTGTGATGGGTGTGTTAGACTGGGTGATGGGTATGTTAGGCTGGGTGATGGATGTGTCAGTGTGGGTAACAGGTTTGTTAGGCTGGGTGATGGATGTGTCAGTGCTGATGATGGATGTGTCAGTCTGGGTGATGGATGTGTCAGTGCTGATGATGGATGTGTCAGTCTGGGTGATGGATGTGTCAGTGCTGATGATGGATGTGTCAGTCTGGGTGATGGATGTGTCAGTGCTGATGATGGATGTGTCAGTCAGGGTGATGGATGTGTCAGTGCTGATGATGGATGTGTCAGTCTGGGTGATGAATGTCTCAGTGCTGATGATGGATGTGTCAGTCTGGGTGATGGATGTGTCAGTGCTGATGATGGATGTGTCAGTCAGGGTGATGGATGTGTCAGTGCTGATGATGGATGTGTTAGTCTGGGTGATGGGCATCTTGGGCTGGGTGATGTGTGTGTCAGCATTGGTGATGGGTGTGTCAGTCTGGATGATGGATGTGTCAGTGTGGGTGATGGGTGTGTTAGTCTGGGTGATGGGAATGTTAAGATGGGTGATGTGTGAGTCAGTGTGGGTGATGGGTGTGTCAGTGCAGGTAGGCTGGATGATGCTTGCTTTAGGCTGGGTGATGCATGTATCAGTGTGGGTGATGGTTGTGTCAGTGTGGGTGATGGGTGTGTCCATCTGGGTGATGGTTGTGTCAGTGCAGGTAACGGGTGTGTTAGGCTGGGTGATGCGTGTATCAGTCTGGGTGATGGATTTGTCAGCCAGCCTCCCCTGTCTCTATCAATAACTCTCCTTCCTGTTCTTAACACTCCATCCTACACTATCACTACCAATCCCTTTCCTTTGTGCCCTTAGGACTCAACAATACCATATATCTACCAGGCCCTTTGGAGTCCACCCTACCCTGTGCCTACAGGCCTACCAATCCCTTTCTACCCTTAAGACTCCGCCCTTACTGGTTCCTACCAATCCCTTTCTACCATTAAGACACCACCCTACCCTGTGCCTACCAATCCCTTTCTACCATGAAGACACCACCCTACCCTGTGCTTACCAATCCATTTCTACCCTTAAGACCCCGCCCTTCCTGGTTCCTACCAATCCCTTTCTGCCCTTAGGACTCCACCCTCCTCTGTATCTACTAATCCCTTTCAAAATGCTTGTGCTGAATCACAAGATTTAGCTCACAAACAGTGTGGTGCACACAACTCACAGCTTACACTCAGTGAAGATAGTTGAGGAGGTGAGGCTCCTGTGTTGCTAGGCGCAGGTGAGTGTCTCAGCTCACTCTTTAAATTATTTCATGGTCTGTAGTTCATTCCAACGGGAATGGCTCACAATTGTATTGACCCTTAGCTTTAATACAATACATTATTTTCACTGTGCTTTTAATTCTCTCCTGTGGCTGCTCTGACCCTACATTACATCATAGCCACTCACATTACATTTATCTAATGGATGCTCTCATCTTGCACGACTTTCAGAAAAAGGCCGTAAGTGCTGTCATCAAGTGCAGTCGTGGTGTATACTGTATATACATAAGGGTGTAAGGTATGCTTTGAGTCACTAACCATTTCATGAAAAGTGATGGACTTTATGGTTACCATACCAATTGGCCAGATAAGCAAATTCAAGATATTCGATCAAAGCAAATCCTTTAGCCTAATGCTAATAGTGAGATGTGAGTTATTGTGTCTCTGTCTATGAGTGTTTCATTAGTTAATATTGGGGGAGCAGGAATCTAATCAGCAGATATAAAGCTCAGTGTAAATGTGTTTCTTTCATTTACTGAAAAATTAAAATGATTATTTTGGAGTTATCCTGACTGAAATACACTCTTCCACTTTACAGAGCTGTCTGGTGCACCTGCTTCTGCCCATGACTGAACAAAAATTCCCATCTGCATCAAAATTCGTGGTCTCTGTTCCTGTTTGAACACCGCCACTAAATGTTCATTGCAGTGTCATTTTGAACACTACTACTAAGCCCAGAATCCAAATTAAACTCCCCTGCTCTGCTCCTTCAGCAAAGGTGACTCACTGTACTGATGCCCTGGGAATTGAGTTCCATGTTAAACACACTCCCCTTACACCCTACACACTACAAACTACACCCCCCTGCACACTACACTGTACATCCTACACTGCCCCTACAACCTATACCTCCACATACTATACTCTACAGCTTAAACACTACACTCCCCCTACACACTACTCCCCCTACTATTGGCTGCTACACACCCTACACTCTCTATCCCCTACATCTCATACCCTACCCCCCTACACTCTCTATGCCCTACATAATACCCCTACACTCTCTATCCCCTACATACCATACCCTATCCCCATACACTTTCTATGCCCTACAGAATACCCCTACACTCTCTATCCCATACATACTACACCTTACACTCTACACACCCTACACTCTCTATCCCCTACATACTACACTTTACACTGTACACCCCCTACACTCTCTATCCCCTACATACTACACCTTACACTCTACACACCCTACACTCTCTATCCCCTACATACTACACTTTACACTGTACACCCCCTACACTCTCTATCCCCTACATACTACACCTTACACTCTACACACCCTACACTCTCTATCCCCTACATCTCATACCCTACCCCCCTACACTCTCTATGCCCACATAATACCCCTACACTCCCTATCCCCTACATACCATACCCTATCCCTATACACTTTCTATGCCCTACAGAATACCCCTACACTCTCTATCCCATACATACTACACCTTACACTCTACACACCCTACACTCTCTATCCCCTACATACTACACTTTACACTGTACACCCCCTACACTCTCTATCCCCTACATACTACACCTTACACTCTACACACCCTGCACTCTCTATCCCCTACATCTCATACCCTACCCCCCTACACTCTCTATGCCCACATAATACCCCTACACTCCCTATCCCCTACATACCATACCCTATCCCTATACACTTTCTATGCCCTACAGAATACCCCTACACTCTCTATCCCATACATACTACACCTTACACTCTACACCTCCTACACTCTCTATCCCCTACATACTACACTCCACACCACCTACCCCCTGCTCACAGTCCCCCTTACAGAGACACCCAGCTGCTCTGACTCCAGGTGACAGCAGTGTGAGTCACAGTGATTTGTGGGCCAGCGACTGAGACGATGCTCCACTTTCCCCGCTGATTTTTATTCCCCTCAAAAGAAGCTGAAACTGCACTTTAACTGATGTGAGACCATCGTTAATCTTGCATGATTTCATCATACTTTTCTCCTGCATTTTTTACCATCTAAAAAAGGAAAACTACCTCTAGTTAGTAACTGCCAGTTCAGAAAATCATCATCTTCAAGATGGACTGTGGTAATTTAGTGTCACAACATTTTTGTGCTTTTTTCTGATTTGCTCTAAATTAGCCATTGATTTCACATGCTGATTGCCCTGTGTGCTATGCTGTGAAATGGGGTTAACATGCATAAATACAATAAATACAATTGGATACAGTAATAATTTTTCCACCTGCTCCACCTGGCTGTTTTCTTAAAGATTTTCAAAGTTGTTTCATTGTCATGACTGAATTCACAAACAACAAAAATACCGCATCCTATCGCTTTGGCCTTATAATGATATGTCAAGGTTAAACAACTATGCATGCGAATGAAATAAAAAAATTAATTAAAGACAGCTCTGAACATAAGTTACGTGGGCGTTCACCAAAATTCAGTGCCTTGTTCCGTACAGTTCAGTGCAATAACAGAGCAATGCTTGAGGAGGTGGTGAGGCAGACCACGGTTTCCATCCCTGTCTCTCCTCTGAATTTCTGTCAGTGAAGCCAAATTGGAGCTGCTAGCCCAGAAGGAGTCAGAAACAAACAATGTTGCCAAGAGACATCGTATCTCAAACACCCTGGTAAAAACAAAGGTTGTGAATAAATGAATCAATAACATCTGCCCCATCATATATTGAGTAATAAATTCATAAACCTCTTTTCAAATACATAAAATTGGGTGGAGCTGAGGGGCAGTTTTTAATATTTGAAAACAGAGTAGGTGAACGCACACCAAACTTGCGGAAGGTGTCAGTCATGAAATCACTTCACATTTACGAAAAAAGTAACTGCACACTCGAAAGAGCTCTTTATTCATCGATGTTGTAGCACAAGGCCAACCTTCGCCTCAAGACCCTTGACAACAGCCTTGTACTGAAACATTAGTAAATAAAAAACATTTTTGATGGACTTTATGGAACTGAGTGAACTTTTCTCTTAAGTGTTTTTATACTTACCATGATAAAATTACAACATAAGAGATTTCCATACTCTGTCAGACAGCCACATTATTTACATTGAGAGTGATGGACTCCTTTGGTCACGGATTCATTTTCACACATAACTGATGTAATTTACTGTTTCTCATGCATGCCCTCTGGAATACAGAGAGAGGCAGTTAAGATATTAAGCTGTTAAAACATTCAATTGGCAGACCGGGGGAAGAAAATTCCTCATTTTCTGCTTGAGGTCACTGTGATTCTCTCACAAGTATACCATTATGAGGATAATTTGGGTTCACACCAGGGCAGTTCCCAAAGCACAAAACACACCCCCCAAATTTATGTTGCACAAGTTGGGGTCAAAGGTCATCAGCAGACACTGACACGCTCCAGTCATGGAGATGTAATGGCTTTGCCTTTGTAACCAAGGATTAACATGTGGCACTGTATAGGAAATCGGGGTTTTTGCATACTCAGATTAAAATTGGACAGCAGTTGCTTAAAAATTGTTGTAATAGACTCAAACAAACAGCATGGACGCGTTTCTGCAAACAACCTTCCTCAGCGAGGAAATGCATCCATGCTGTTTGTTTGTTTGCGAGTCAATTGAAACATTTAAATGCTAATGCTTTCCAACCTTTTCGTCAATGATTTATCCTTTTTAGATCCAGCACCTTATCGTTTTTTTGTAGACCAGTCCATTTTTGTTTCCCTGCGCATTTCCACAGTTACTATGCAGGGTATAGCAACAAATTGTCAAAACGTCTTAATACTAGCCAAGCTAGCATTTTTTCCTTTTTGTCTTCTCAATTCCGTGAAAGTAATTCTCACCAGTTTAACATTATAAAAACTAACACGGACGCATTTCAAATGCTGTTTCAATATATGTATGTATGTATGTATTTATGTTCTGTGTAGCTATTTAACATTTATAATAATATTGCAATAAACTCCTACTCAACAGCCACAGCGTTGGTGGAGACAACTAATTGTGAATACTAGAAAAAATAAAAGTGAAAACACACGCTGTAGGATTAAATTAAACATAAAAAGGGAGGTGTGGGACAGGTCATGAACAGTGAGAACCACCTTTAGAAGTTATACAAAAACAATGTACTACTATTTACAAAACGATTCTCACCCAGACATCCTACGCATGATTAACACCAATCTCCACACCACAAAATATAAAAAATATACCATGTAATCTGCTGCCAACAACTTGCAAGTTGTTTCGATGATTTTAACAGCGAACCCAAATTCATTAAAAACTGAAGCATATATGAACAATCAGTCTTTATTAAGGCAATCATGATGGTAATTGTTCCCATTTTGGTATACTTTCTGTGAGACAGGCACTAAGATTCTGCGTCCATGTAATAAGCTTTCCTGCCTGTCAAGCCCACCACTGAAGCCAGCAAGCTAAACTATTTCCAAGTTCCTCACACCCAGCTCTGTGCAAGTCGTAGGCGCACAAATATGACATCACAGCATTTTTGGAGAAATAAAAATGTCTGTATCTTTTTACATGCATTGTAAAAAAAACAGGAAAACTCCTGGAATATAATATGTCTGGAGTATCGACTTTATTTTGAGTTAAGGTTGAATATCATTATATGAGGATAAATATTTTTAATATGCTGCCGGCAATGAATGGGAAAACACTGTTTCTGCCCGCAACTTTTCCAGGTGCTTAGGTTGAGAGCTGAAAGCTGGCCCCTTGGGTGTACAGGAAGTAGAATGCTGTGTTCAGGAAGCAGGATGGTGTGGACCAGGCAAGCCGGGGGAGGAAGGGGCTCTTTATCATTCCAATAGGTTCTTGTCAAACATGAGACTGGCCTCTTAGTAGAGTAATGTGAAGGCAAGTGAGACTGACCTCTTAGTAGAGCAGTGTGAAGGCAAGTGAGACTGACCTCCTAGAAGAGCAGTCTAAATGGATGATAACTCTCAGACCTGGAGTTGAGGTTATCTCAGACTCTTGTTCACCCCTTGTGCCAAAGGCTGAAGCAGAAATTGATCTCCAAACAGCAGGGCTGCAGAAATCACTGGCTTTGGCAAGGGTAATCTTCCACACACATGCCAGCATTCATCCTCCAGACTGTGGGGTCTCCGAGCCACACAGCCAGACCTCCTATTTACTGTCGTATGTATGTGAAGCATGATGTAAAGGCATGTTCGTAGAGCCATGAGCTGGTGGGGTTTCCTCCATCATCTGACAGAGGGTGTGGGGATGAAAAATGATTGGCTTCAGAGGGTGGAAGATAAACACATTTCATTTAGTTTTGTGTCCCATCATATGGGGGGGGGGGGGTGTGTGGAGGGGGATGGGGGTTGAGAGGGATGGGATTTCCTCCTCCTCCTCCTCCTCCTCCTCCTCCTCCTCCTCGCACTGCTCATCGGGCTTTTCCATGTCTCACTCTCTCTACACAAAAATCTACACAAAATCACATCAAGCACATCCAGAGTCAACTTTATTTTCATTCCTTTTTGAGTGAACATGGATATGTGACCACGCCAGTTAGTGCTGTCTTTTCCTAACAGATAATAAAGTGAATTATAATTGTAGCTGTAAGTAACTAATCCTACCATGCATTGCTTAGGTTTCTATCACACCGATTTTTTGGTACTGTCCACTTTTTTGTAAAAAAAAGATGAAATATATTCTTTCTGCAACTGTGATAGACACATTGACCTCTGTGTTAAGCATGCATGTACTTAAATATAAATTATACATATCACCATTTGGATACTTCCATTTAGAGACTTGCATTCAAGATGGCTTGCATTTGGAGACTTGCATACATTTTTTTCAGGCAGCCAACTCTGAATACCTGGCCATGTGTCACAGCCAGCCAAGAGAGCTTATGCATTTTTGTCTTGGCCAAAGAATAACTAGATTTACAGGTAAGTAATGCGAGCTCAAAATTATGTAGCTGCCTATTCTTTTCATGAGGCCAAATTGATGACATTTAAACTAGCCAAATGGCACTGGCTTTAAATTACAGAACCTATTTTAATGATAAAAAGTTATAGCACATGCTTCTTTATATATCAGTGATATAGAAAAGGAAGAATCACAGAGCTGGAGGACAATAGGAGGTATTGAATCGTGGCATTGAAAATTGGAAGTACAATTTAGATATCTCCAATGCAGGTATTTCCAATGCAGTGCTTTCTATTACAGCGATTTTTTGGCACTGTCCACGATTTTAGTAGAAAAAAAATATTCTTTCTGCAGCTGTGATAGACACAGTGACCTCTGTGTTAACCAAATATGCAAATATGAATTATACATATCACTCTGGAGACTTTATTATATATATCATCAGTTGGAGACTTGCATTTTTTTTTCAGGCTGCCAACTCTGAATACCTGGCCATGTGTCACAGCCAGCCTAGAGAGTTTACGCATTTTTGTCTTGGCCACGAAATAATTAAATTCATAGGTAATTAATGCAAGCTCAAAATTATGTAACTACCTATTCATGGATGACAAAAATGTGTATTGTTGCAGCATCTCATCCGTTCCACACTAGACTCATGCATCTCCACCCCATCTGGCTTTCATGTGTCCCAACCTAATCATTTTTATGCATGTAATAGTGATTTTTTTAAATGAACTTTCAAACATTTGTATGAATCAAATTCATACAAATGTTTTATTGCAATGATATTAGATTGGCTTTTGTGATGTGTCACCCTTTCAGGGTATCAGCTGATAAACCATTCCTACTTTGCTTGACGATTAACAAATTGCCATCTCGTACCTCAGCCTGACCAGATGGAAGGCTGGCAGTGTAATGCGCAGGGGTTAAAATGTGTAACAGTCTTTTACCCTGAGGATAAGCCCTTTCAGTTTTGTTAGCTGTGTAAGTTGTAAAAAAAAACATTCATGTCTGCATTGACGTTCCCTTGTCATTAATTCATTTCCATTTAGCATATTCTTCACAGTTATGATGAATCAGTTATTGAGCTCAATATAGATTTCAGTGTATCCTGTATACGTTCTAACCTAAATGCTTACCTCCCAAAAGATACTGTACATAGATATCAAACATGTATCATCTACAATGTCCTTGATCGCATTGAGCTGGAAATTCAATAATACCTGTCATATGATGTAGAAATTCTACGTCAGCCTTTGTACTGCAGTCTCCAGAGGAAAATGCAACTTTTTTCTGAGCATGGATCAACAAACAAGACAGACAGCCTCGCTGGGGAGAGAAACAGCCAAAACATTAGGCACGTGACAACAGCGTGTAAGCTCTGAACCTGGGTGACAAATGAAGGCTGCGGGTTGAATCTGTTTATTTCAAACCAGTGTATGACAGGGCAACAAGACTTGACACTCTGGAAAAACCTCTCTCAAGATCTTCTGGTTGAACAACACACAGTCTCCCAAGAGATAAAACAACATACAGTATGGAATTGCATCCATGCTGCAGATTTCAATGGTAGTTACCACAGCTTTCACCTAAGCTCACAGAAAATAGAATTCTAATTGTAGGAGGGTGCTTTATTACATTTTCTCATACATAGAGCAACTCTAGAAGGCACTTTGTCATGTTTTCTCGTGCTGAGTGTAGTGTGTCTGCCACTGGCGCAGCTCTGGCCCGCGTGGGCACCTCCTCCCACAGGGGTGCGGACACTTGGGGTGCCCATCTGCAACAGTGTCAACGCAGTGGGTACCGATCAAAAACCACTGTGCCAACAGAATGCAACAGGATCTGTGCCGGCTCCATCAGGCTGCTCTCAAAAGCGCCTCAAAATCACACACACACACGCACGAAAAGCAACAAGCACATCACCTGAACACACACTACCTGCAGACAGAGACGCCAGGAGGGTCCTCTATGTCTCCATGGATCCGCTGCGCTCTTCATGTTGCCTTAAAAACATGAGGCCAGAGTCCCACTGCTTCCGGCAGAACAGAAGCTCTGCCAAAAGTTGCACCACCAGGAGAAGCTGACACAGCAGAACACTTTTGAGGAGGCCGGAACCTGGAGGAGCTTTAGTCACACTGTCTACAGTATTCATTTTATTTGGTCTGGTTGAAATAGAGTTTTATCAGTCAAGTTCATTAATGATTGATTGACTTATGCTTATTCTACATGACTCCAAACCCAATGATTTTGTTTTTACGTTCACTGATAATTTTGGGTTGACTCTTTGCCTTGAGGGTGAGGGCAGTATGCCTTGACTGCAAATGTTCAAGTATGTTGAATCGAGGGAAGAGATTGTCTTGCCATGGCATCAAAAAAGACACAGTTTGAAATCAACAAATATGTTTTTCTTCACTTCCTGGCTGTGCCTTGACTGGAGAAAGATGTGCCTGTGCTTGAAAAGATTCAACCCCAGAGACCAACAATGAGTTTGCACATATTTCAATGAACCAACTGTAGCTGGTCCACAAATGTATTCACAACTTGCATTCAAAACTTCCCTCTGAAAAACACAATGGCTTACTATATTCTGAGTCAAGCTGACATATATACATTCTGAAAGGATACCAAGCAGAGCATATGAGGAAAACCTCATGCATTCACTATGAGGATCTTGGTAATACATAACAGAAATACTGATTTAAAGCTGTCCACTTATTAAAATGCTTTTAGCTAGCTAGTTTTTTGCCCAAGCTCTGGTCTTTAACTGATCAAATGTAATACTGTGAGAGTGGTGTGTATTATTGGACCTGTTTAAACAAGGTCAGATGGTTACCTTAGCAGCAGGAATTGGTAGGCCTGCTCAATTAATCAATTTCATGAGCAATATGATATTAAGCACATATTGAGCAATATAACACAAAATCTTTGTAACTATACACATTTAACATGTACATTTAAGGAGAGTGTTGTGTGAGTGTATAATTGCATATTTCAATTACAGAAAAAGTATAAAGAAAATCGTAGTTGTGCACGGTTTATGAATTCAGAATTAATGTTCGGGAAATCAGGGGTATGCAGGAAAGTTATGTGAATGCATTTCTAAGTAGGGCACCATTATAATAGATGTTGGAGTCCTCAAAACAACAATATGATACAACTTAATGGCTGGTTTACTAAAACAAAAATAATAATCTCAAATGTGGAGGGAGCATTTTTAGCTGTAAGAGCTTTAATAAGCTCTCTCAGGAATACTCTGTTTACATGATCCGTTCATTAGAATACATGCATTCAACATGAAAAGTACAGCTGGGGACCCTGGCCTGAGACTCTGTCAACGAAGTTGGTCTTTCCATTTTCAAGAACGTGTTATGATAATATGGCGGAGTTCAATTACTTCCTTTCACCAGAGAATCAGACACATTCAAAATTAGCATTTTACTCGCTGTTCTTTCCCAATCCATAGACACCATAACAATGCAAATTACCAGCACAACAAAAAGGACAGGTGGCAATGCCTACCTAATAAAAAAAAAATATCATATATATTCTGCATTTTTTACAGTGTACAGCCCTGCTTCAGAGGGACCCTCTTCTCCTGTATTATTTATCATTTTTTAATGTTTGATTTAATTAACATACTCACGCAGAATATACAATAGAACCAAATAAATAATGCATTTCAATTCATTTGGTGGTTGAGATTCTCTCATTAGTTGCAGGCATTAGTAAAGTCTGGCAAACATGGTATCTGTGGATGTACTATATCACTGCCAGAATGATGCTCTCCTTCATTAAGAGTGTTTTAAGAGCAGAGAAGGCAGGGCAAGTGACTATAGTCAAAGTGCCCGTTTGTTTGGTACTGGAGACAGATTCAAGGGCCAGGGAGGAAGAAGAAGCCTCCGTCACTGTCATCGCCATTGGGCGCACGGTCAAGAGTGCGTCCAGGAGTGCGCACACCCTCCACTTATCCAGCCCCAAGCTCTGCCAGATGTCACTGCCTTTCCAACATCCTGGTTAAGACCAGCGCCTTTGAGGTCTAAATCTATCCTGTTTATTTACGATAATCTCTTTTAACAAAGGAGAAAGACAACACTGCTGACAGGATATGCAGAAAGGATTTACAGCTGCAAAACACTTCAATTACCCTCCCCGAGCAATTACAGTGCGTTTATGAGGATTGGGGGCCTTACCCAAGGGTTCAATGGCAGTGCCCAGCTTTCTAACTATTACACTACGTTGCTACCCATTCTACTACCATGAACACTTATTCATGGTGCATACAAGAAGCACTGCCTTATCGCTACTTAATTGTTCTCTACCAATGGCGACTGGTATATGAATCTACATAATTTACCTCAAGCATTGGCAGAATATATTCATTGACTTGGACCAAGTATGTGTATTTTCAAACTGTTTGTACTTTCATGTTGAGCAGGTGATGGAGTTATAAGTCCTATCTGTGATGCTTCATGAAGAGGTGGACTTTTCGATGACATCACTTCCTGCAGCCAGGGACACCAGGTTGGGTCAGAACAACATTCTGCGGAAAAGACTTGCAGCTATGTCCCTTTGTGACAGGAAAGCGCTGGTAGAGAATGTTACCGTCATGTAAATGTTATTTGAAATTGGATTTTTCTGTACAGGTAATTTGAGCTCTGCTGACCACAGGGACTGACTAAGGGACCACATGTGACCTGGAGCCAAGTACGAGAGACAAGAAAGCCCCCCTCAGGAGAGCGGAGCTACTAATTGAAACCGTGACAACTAATCCATCGCCTCAAACACCCCCACCACCCCCCCCCCCTTCAGTCGACACATCTCAGCCTGTGCTCTGATCAGATGCTGTACCCGCTGTCTCCGCCCATCGATTGGGTTCCCTCCCTAGCCCACAGGCACGTTGCTCAGGGCCTGGGACCAGAGCCAGCGGAAAAGAGCCCAAAGTTCTGCTGTGTCTGCGGAAACATACACACTCACGCACACAGGCACATGCACCCACACGCACATACAGAAACACACACATAGGCAGGCCCACACACAGTCACACATAAACATACACATTCACACACAATAAACACATGTTCTTAGACACCCTTCATAGACACATTCACGCACACATTCACACACACAGGTGCATGCACCCACACACACACACACACACACACACACACACACATACAGAAACACACAAACAGGAATGTGCACACACACATAGTCACACGCAAATATACTCATGTGCACGCACACACATACTCACACACACATGCACACTCACACACACACACACACACACACACACACACACACACACACAAGTGTGCATGGAAGCATTACACTCCGAAAAAAAGGATGGCACACGATAAGCAGAATTCATCCTCTGTTTACTCTCTGCTATCCTCTGTGCTGTTTCACTGAGAGGTGAATGACAAACAGAGTGAAGTCAGTGAAACTGATGAGGAATACAACAGACACAGACAATATGATCAATCTTAAGACTAATAAATGCAAATAAGGCTTATATTTACCTGAAAACAATGTCCCTATAAGAGCTTCCTCTAATCTGTTTATTAGGGAAATCATTTGAAAGGTGCTAATTTGACAAAATAATGCATGGGTAATACATTATCCATAATAATTCATTGAAATATTATATCAAATGGATATATGCACACTGATATATGAATCCATTTGAAACAACAATATTCAGCATGAAATATGACCACAGCAAGCTGTATTTTACATTTTTAATGCAGATTCTGTGCTAAACGTTGGGTCACCACTGACTAAAAATTTAATTTGAATTAAAACTCAAAATGAGAAAATAGAAAAATATTTTAGACAAATAAATTGGACTGATTGTAAAAACAGTAAAAACAGTGAGTGTTGACTAATATGGATGCTGATAGTCTGTAGATGATTGGATATGAATATATGAAGTACAGTGCCTATCATAAGTATTCACCCCCTTGGATGTTTTACCCTTTTATTGCTTTCATAAATTAATCATGGTCAATAAAATTTGGCTTTTTTCACACAAAAATTTATTGGAAAAAACTCTTTAAGGTCAAAGTGAAAACAGATTTCAACAAAGTGATATCAATGAAACAAAATTATATAAAGAAAAATAATTGTTTGCATAATTATTCACCCCCTTTTAAATTTAACGGTCTAATTCAATAGAGTTCTATCCAATTGGTGCCAATAGTCTCAGAATTAGTGAAATGAAGATCACCTGAGTGGTGTGGGTGTGTCTCAAGTGATTAAGGTATAAAACACCTGTGTCTGAAGGGTCCAGAGACTGGTTGATCAGTATTCCTGGCTACCATTACACCATGAAGACACAAGAACACTCCAAGCAACTCAGAGAAAGGGTTATTGAAAAGTACAATTCAGGGGATGGATACAAAAAAATTTCCAAGGCATTGAACATCCCCAGAGTTCAGTGAAATCAATCATCAAGAAATGGAAGGAATATGGCACATGTGTGAATCTGCCTAGATCAGGCTGCCCTCGTAAACTGAGTGACCGTGCAAGCAGGAGACTAGTGAGAGAAGCCACCAAGACCCCTACGACTACTCTGAGGGAGTTACAAGCTTCAGCTGCTGAGATGGGAGAGACTGTGCATATAGCAACTGTTGCCCGGGTTCTTCACCGGTCAAAGCTTTATGGGAGAGTGGCAATGAGAAAGCCACTGTTGAAGAAAATTCACATTAGATCTCGACTAGAGTTTGCCAAAAGGCATGTAGGAGACTCCATGGCCAAGTGGAAGAAGATTCTTTGGTCTGATGAGACCAAAATTGAGCTTTTTGGCCATCAGACAAGATGTTATGTTTGGCGGAAACCAAACACTGCACATCAACAAAAACACACCATCCCCACTGTGAAGCATGGTGGTGGCAGCATCATGCTGTGGGGATGTTTCTCAGCAGCCGGCCCTGGAAGGCTTGTAAAGATAGAGGGCAGAATGAATGCTGCAAAATACACCAAAATCCTGGGGGACAACCTTATTCAGTCTGCAAGAGAACTACGGCTTAGGAGAAGATTTATTTTCCAGCAAGACAACGATCCAAAGCATACTGCAAAAGCTACACAGGAGTGGTTAAAATCAAACCAGGTAAATGTTCTGGAGTGGCCGAGTTAAAGCCCAGACCTCAATCCTATTGAGAATTTGTGGCTGGACTTGAAAAGGGCTGTTCATGCCCGATACCCGCGCAACCTGACAGAGCTTGAGCAGTTTTGCAAAGAAGAATGGAGCAAAATTGCAGTGAGTAGATGTACAAGACTGAGACTTATCCACACAGACTCAGTGCTGTTATTGCAGCCAAAGGTGCTTCTACTAAATACTGACTTGAAGGGGGTGAATAATTATGCAAACAATTATTTTTCTTTATATAATTTTGTTTCATTGATATTACTTTGTTGAAATCTGTTTTCACTTTGACCTTAAAGAGTTTTTTCCAATAAATGTTTGTGTGAAAAAAGCCAAATTTTATTGACCATGATTGATTTATGAAAGCAATAAAAGGGTAAAACATCCAAGGGGGTGAATACTTATGATAGGCACTGTATAAAATGAATATGTCTTGACTCCACCCCTGTGACTAAACGTTTTGGACATTGTGTGGAACATAATAAAGAATTACTCCTGTATCCTTTTTGTTGAACATCAATACAGACCTGATGTTTCGATCTGTCTACACCATAGCATAATATACCCATCAGCAATTACTGGTGCAGTACAACAATACATATCAACAAATATGATCTTTGGTCCAACACGTATGGTTTATAATATACAGGAGGTCCTCGGGTTACGACGGTCTCGAGTTATGTCGTTTCATGGTTATGACGCACTCCCATAAATTACTTAAAAAACCTAGTTTCGACCTAAGCGGTTTGATTCGTAAATACAACCACAGAAATAAAGACAAGAATTGTTCTCTCTTTTTTCTATTAATGTTTCATTTAATTACTGTATTTTATATGTACTTCATGTGATGGGTGTACAGTGTGAGTGACTTAAGGTGTTAATTTAGGTATAATTTAGGTATAAATTCAGACAAATAAATTCGAGGACCCCCTGTATCAAGCTTGCTACCAAAACCATTAACTTTATTCTTCTCTATTAATAGCCAGCTAGCTAATGTTAGTCATAATAACCTACTGAGTGTTGTTTTAGCTATTGCCTGATAATTAGCAAGCTGTCATTTCTACAGTAGCAATGTTGATGATTAACTTGTATTGTCCAGGATGTGTCACTATAAAATGACTTTTAGCCTGAGCCCGAGGCAGTGTGGAATTATTCTTAGTTTTCCATTGTCACTGCTGGGACAAAATTGCCATCATAAATAAAAACGTTTGGACTCACACACTAATTTTTCATTAGGCTTGGGGCCTATGTGAGTGCATTCATGGGGGGTAATAATAGGGGTAACTTATTGTTCACTTTAAGCAATGTTAAAAGAATCTGTATTGTGATTCATCCCTACAAACTGAGCGCCACACTAAAGAAAGCACCAAAACTATGATAGTGACTTCATTGATCCCCACGGCTAACATTTGACAACTAAACAAATAGAACTTTTGTGCCGCATGTGTTTTTCTCTGGATTTTATATCATCAGGGCAAATTAAATATTGGATTATTATGTAAGTGTTCAGTGTATGTGTCAGGAGTGAATGAGGATCATGTTTTACCTTGTCAGGTCATTTTCTTGCTGTCCCATATTAGGTTTCTTACATTTGGGATGGAAAAAGTAAGCAAGTCTCTCAAATTTCGCATGGTTCCCAGAGTGCTGTCCTGGGTTTGACTTTGACGTGAGGGTCTGCCCTGATTGCCTGTCCATATGACATTTCCCACTATAGAGGTCATTCAGTGACTCAACACCTGTAATCTAGTACATCTCCCACTGTCAAGATAATCCAATGATCCAACACATTCAATTTAGTTAATCTCTGTGGAGATCATCCAATGACCCAACACCTGTAATTTAGTACATCTCCCACTGTCAAGATAATCCAATGGATCCAACACATGCAATTTAGTACATCTCCCACTGTGGAGATAGTCCATTAACCAAACACCAGCAGTTTAGTACATCTCCCATTGTGGAGATCATACAGTGACCCAGCACCTGTAATTAAAGGACATCTCCCACTGTGGAAATCATCCAATGACCCAACACCTGTAATTAAAGGACATCTCCCACTGTGGAAATCATCCAATGACCCAACACCTGCAATTTAGTACATCTCCCAAAAGGAAAAAGGAGGTATGTGGTGTTTAAGTGAATGAGGTATGTTCCGGATAGGCTCTTGACGTAGGCTGGGTGATGGGTTGTCTGCAAAGTATGTCTCCCAAACCTCTCTTTTAACAAACTCCAAATAATGAAAAAGAACTACTCATAATCCACTGGGTGAGATTATTACTTTTGTGGTTAAGACCCCTGGTGTCCAATTACATGAATATCTCATACGGCAGTCAGAGACTTAAGACGCTATCTCTGATCAGACCAGGTACTCATTCATCTGTGTGCACTTCTGTATTATGCTCAGTGGATGAGTGGAGGGAGAATGCATTTTTCTCTGACAGAGATAGGATATCTAATTCTATGCGACAACCGAATGATTTATGTTTTCCAAAAAAAAAAAAAAAAACAGTCTGTGGCATTTTGAAGATTTGCACCCCCCACCTTCTGGCTTTTGAAATTGAAATGCACTCAAAGACAGGGTCCCTAAGGACCTCGCAGATGGCTCACTCTTTAAACGCATTTCTGTTCTTTTAAATATAGTCTGCCCCACAACATTCCATTTAGATTTTCCCTCTGAACTGCTCTGATACATTAAAGCGATTACATCACAAAACACTCTCCTGAGTCAGAGGAAGAACAAAACCCCTTATTTTTGCTTGTTCTTGGCTGTTTGCATTGACAGAAAGACAAACATTAGAATTAGCTTTTGTGTTTATGTATTTAGTTGTATTTAAAGGTTGTGGATGCTCCAGACTCATTAATATGCTATGTTTTGTGGCTCCGGGAGGGGTGGAGGGAGGGGCAGGCTCCTCTACCCCTCCCCCTTGAACTACTGTCAGTCTCCTGGTCCCTCATTCAGCCTGGAGAGACTGCAGAAGCTTGAACAGCAATGGCCTCACTAATAGGCAGGCTCACCTGAGAGTGATTTCTAATCAACTCAGCTGTGAGCGCTTGCCTCCAATTAGGCCATTTATTTAAGCACAGCCTAAGAGGCTGATGGGATCTTTTTGGATTTTTTTGGACTCGGTATGTGGCTGTGCTGCTTTTGAGCTTTCCTTGCCACTGTCGCCTTGGCTTGCTCTGAGGGGGTTTCAGGCCAGGGATCAAATATAAAGCCGAGTTGCGCCAACTTGTTGTAAAAAGTGCTACACAAACACAACTGAATTGAATTGAAAATGAAAACTGCGTGTTTTAACAACCATTAAAGACTTAATGACCAATGTAGACAATGTTTACACGGACACATAGAGCAATCAAAGTAAGTGTTGTCTGTTAAAACCCACCTGCCCTTTTGTTTCAGTGAAAGATGATTAATTAGACCTAACGCATGAGGGGCAAAACTTCATCCTTTAAAACAAATGATTTATGGGGTGTAGTTCAAGTTGGGCGGCAGCGGGCAAGATTGGAATGACATGACAAATTTGTCCACATGACATATCACTTTGTCCCTCACTTCCGTAGCAACATGTGAACAGTAAGAGATAACTGTGCTCTGAGTCTCCTTTAGGGTGAGGAGTAAAAGATAACTGTGCTCTGAGTCTCCTTTAGGGTGAAGAGTAAGATTGTTACTGTGCTCTGAGTCTCCTTTAGGGTGAGGAGTAAGAGATAACTGTGCTCTGAGTCTCCTTTAGGGTGAAGAGTAAGATTGTTACTGTGCTCTGAGTCTCCTTTAGGGTGAGGAGTAACAGATAACTGTGCTCTGAGTCTCCTTTAGGGTGAAGAGGAAGAGATAACTGTGCTCTGAATCTCCTTTAGGGTGAGGAGTAAGAGATTACTGTGCTCTGAGTCTCCTTTAGGGTGAGGAGTAAGAGATTACTGTGCTCTGAGTCTCCTTTAGGATAATGTATTTTCGTCCATTGTTGGCTAATTTCTATCCAACCCTAACCTTTCTGACTTTGCATCCTCACTTACATCTGCTGTCAAAGTGCTGGCTTGGAGAAACCCAACTCCAGGCCTCCTCACTTGTCTCCAGCACATCGCTGATGCTAATTTGATGACAAATGAATAATTCAGTGCTGAGATGACCGCTATGCTGTATAGTTGTTGAAGGAAGCAGAAATACAGTGGAGGCTTCAGATTTAGGCAATTTCTCCCTTAAATTCTCAAAATTACTTTGTTTGGTTAATGCTTCCACTTGAGGAACTGAAGTTCCACTGCAAGTTTCCACAGAGAATGCAATCAGAAGACATGAAGATACACTGTATGTGCTCGACAAATTTGTTCAGCCTGAATAGACATTTTTGAGATGCTTCCAGGTACATATTATCCAGTTCAGACACATACACAGTTTATTTAATTCTCTGGAAAAGCAGCATAGAACTGTTGCTCTGGTGCCCAGGCTGCCAGCTGGATACGGCAGAATCCAGGTATGCTAATCTAATCATGGCAGGCCCTGCTGTGAGAGCATTCTATTCGCATTTGTGACTAAAATAGAGAAATCATGTATGAACACATTGCGAATCACTGTTCATGATATGCAAATCTGAAATTCATATTTCTCTGAGCACAGTTCTGTGTCAAATATGTTACTGAAAAAGAATAATAAACTGCGGTTCCAAAATTGAACACTTTACTCAATGTGCTAGTCTACCTTAGTACAAGGTGGGACCCTAATGGAGAGTAAAGGAGAGTCAGGTAGTGCAGAATGAGTCCAACTCCAGTGAGTCCTGAAGAAACATTCTATGTGAGTTCACAACAACCATCTATTTGCATTTCTTCCATATTCAGGTAAAAAACCCGAAATACCTTTTAGCTGTTCTGGCATTTATTGCTGTTGGCGCCCTTATGACATATTTACTGTCATGTAAGAACAACATGTTCATAGTCTCCCAGAAATATTCATAGGCGACAACTCACCAATTATTACTGTAAAAACATTAGCACAGATGCTCACCAGTTATTACTGCCAAAACATTAGCGCACTGATTCTCACCAATTATTACTGTAAAAACATTACCCCACAACATCTCACTGATTATTACTGTAAAAACATTAGCACACAGACACTCACCAATTATTAGTGTAAAAACTTTAGTACACAGCTTCTCACCCATTATTACCGCAAAAACCTTAGCACAGAGCTACAGAACATGCATACAGCAACCGCACAAGTTACCTGGTGTCATCACCGCACATCTTACCTACTCTCATTATTGCACATCTTTGCTGCTCTTATAGCTAGCGCAAATCTTACCTGCTCCCATAGCTACCATAGCTTACCCTACCTGCTCTCATTACGGCATACCTCTATTGTGTCATAACCACCATATTAGTCCAGATCATCAATTCTGTAGCCTGCAGGAGTTATTGGGTTTGGTACAAGCCAAACCTTTTTAGTCACTACAGGTTTACCGTTTGTGTCATTACAGACCTTGATGATACCAACACAGTGGAATCCTAATTGACCATCATAATTGCGACAAATATTACCCAAGAAAGCATATTGTGATAAATTTATGTGCAGCTTCTTCAAGGGGCTAAGCAACTGAATCTCACAAAATTATTCCTGAGCTCATTTTCCACAAATGACATATTTATTGCAGCTCGCGATGGTGAGGTGTTAAGCAATATATTGAAGTGTTATTGGCTCAGCCGAAATACCCGTGTTGATCCTAATTCATTATGAAAATTACAATAACTGGCAGGCAGGAGAACATACGCAAAACCCTCTATATCTTTACAAGTACAGCAATCTCTTGAGACCAAGTGATATTACATGAGAGATATTGTTGTCGTTGGGGCAATGGCAAACATTTTTGAATCGCGACTAAATTTGGATTGCCACTGAAGTGGAATACATTATTTAAACAACGGCCCAGCTGTTGTTTAAATAATGGAAGATAAAATCAAACGTAAAATAATCTTTTTTGGAAATTTATCAGAGAGCCCATAGAAGAGGATAACTCAATTAATAGAACATGAACTTCTTAGCATAATGATTACAGATGTTTTATATATTTTTGTGGAAAACTAAAAAGACCACAACACCAAATTCTGAGGCTCTGCTGAAAACATCTGTGAGCCAGCCAAGACGAGAGTATTACATCCCAAACGCTTCATCGATTATGTCTGGTCCTTTAAACGGGAATCTCCAGGGACTGTCATGACTCAGAGACATGGATCTCCGCTGCCAGTGAAACATACTGGCAGCTGTCATGACAGACTCATCTCCTGACAGTTTTGAAACACAGTTTGAGAAAGGGGAGACAAATGGTACATAAAAACATAAAACGTCTACATCACTCCATAGGACATGCTCTATTTCCCTCTATATCCTCTACGATTGTACAAAACCCCATGCAACATGCACAGGTAAGCCATTGGCACATTAATCAAGAAAACCCAACCACCTGAGTTCTAATTAATCCTGTATTCATCTATTCTGTGTTGCCAGGCACGTCACTGCTTTGATAAGTTATTGTATACTCACGTATAGAAATTGTAGGTTAGTTAAGTCCATTACAAGGCTGACCGGTTGTGTTTATTTGTGTGTCAATTTGTAATAACGGCTTTCCTGATGCTGTCACACGAAGACTTGATTTAGCATATGGTGCCAAATAAATGAATGAATACATAAATAAATTTCGCTTTACGGGCCTTCCAAAACTAGATAGGAGGGAGCGTCATCGTGGTCGAGATTCCTTTCGTCACTTAAGTGAGCCATTCATTTGTTGCACAGCACCAGGCTGCACCATTTAATGCGACATTACTTTTCCTCGCCCCGTTATCATAGGGCACTAGTATTCCCCATGTCTTTGAGTACATTTCAGAGCATTCCTTCTGCTACCTTTTTCTGACACTGCAATCACAGTGATTTGAAGACCTCAGCGTGAAGGATAGTACTCATCCTGTCCACAATGCGCCCCATGTTTTTAATTTGCCGAAAGAAAGACTGAAGCCGAAAAGAAAAGTCACTGGATGTCGCAAGCTGTAGATACCCTTCCCGCCGTGTGCATCCATTCACTCCAAGGGACAAATACAGTTTAGGATTTACAAAAATCTCTTTCATTTCAGTGTTCAGTGCCTCAACGTTTCAGTTTGAAGAGCACTGCTCATATGCTTCTGGCTTTTGCATATTTAATATCTTTTTAGTGTCAAAGAGTTATGGCAAGATCGTAAATGCCATCGCTATTCCCAGTGGAGCTTTACGAGGGAAGAGGGGCATTATGCTGGAGAATACATAAATGAAGTTTATGCCTCATTCTTAACTTGACCTAAGGTGTCAGAGCTCAACACTGTAAAAACGGAGGACTGGCTAAAAGACATGGGCCATATTCAGTATTAATGCCTTTGCAAAAAAATAAAAGGGAAGCTACTCAGCCACATGAGCCACAGAGTACAAGGAACCCTGATTATTTTTTCTGGTTTTGAACAGTGAAACTAGTAGGGGCATTTTATATGAAGTGTACAATGTTGACTGTAAATCACAACTTTATGAATTAGGCCAATTGTCGGTGTAAAATAGCAATGAGATCTGCAGGTTTACAAGTTTTACATGTACTTCCATTACTGCAGTTAAATTAAAAGCAGCACACATGCAAAGTCCACACAGACTGCCATTTAAATGCATGCTGTGCTACTTCAGAAATGTTCAGCCCGAGTAATTAGGCACTGGCATTAATTTTACAATGAAATGTGCTGGAGGGAGATGACACAGTGTTTAAAGATCTGGGCAGGAAAACATGGAGCAAAATTAACTTTTGGGACCATAGGGAAATACACAAAGCCTTGAACCTATAAATAGGTTGTGCTCAAGATTCTCGGCTTAAAGTTAAGAGCAGGCACTGAGATCAAACACTGGAGTCCGCATGGGTAAGTGACAGTCCCTCGGTCTGTGAGGGAACATTTATTTGTTTGACAAACACCTTACCTGGGGTAGAATATGACTCACCTTTATATAAATTTTAAGTAAATAAATTTTAAATAAATATAAAATATTTATTAAAGAAATTCAGCTGAAATACCTCACTCAAGGGGGTGATGACTGTACTCCTTAAGATTTTGAATGGAAACTCTCTAGTGGTCAAAACCACCTCTGGTTTTGACTCTGTTGGCCAAAACCACTTTATTGGTTTCAAACGCTACCCATGTTGCCACACTGGCAACCCTTTGTGTAAGAGGAATGGAAGTAGGGAATGAACATTTAACTATAGCTATGGGCATGATGGCCTCCTTTGAAAAACACATCCATGGTACTCTTCCTCTGCTTAGTTGGATGGGCTGGGAGGGGTTAAGAACACGAGCCTATGACACAGCAAGATTTTGGGTTTATGTCCCGGGTGGCACTCTTTAAAAAAACTTCAACAGTGAGTATATATTAGCAGCGTTCTGTCTGCATTTCCAAAATTGCGTCAACCACAAAAAATAAATTCTTTTAAGGCTGCCCCTCAGGAACAATACGCACAGATCCTCTTTAGTGCCCTGCGTAAGACATAATGGCAGTTCAGAGCAGTAGCAGATGGTGAACTCAAAACGGGAGGAACAAACATTACCTTCGTACCTATCATTATGTTCAACCTGTTCCCATTCATCCTCCTTGATTAACAATAAAATAAGGAATTCACAGACTAATCAACACCAATCTGTGTAAGAGTAAACAAACGTATGTAACAAACGTAACATTAGTTTGCAAAGACCACCAATTCTGTTACAAAATCAAATTGGCAATTAACTCTATTCATGTCAGCTGGTGTTGATTACAAATTATGGGTTATATTTACACCTGTGCTCAGTGCTCTTGACCTGCTGCATGCCTTTTCAGTGTGTGTTTGTATTCTGACCTTGAGCCTTTACAAATGAGCAAATTCATTATGCACCTTTGATATTAACTAAATGATAAAATATTAAACCAAGCAATGTTTATTGTTCAACGATAAATCTCGCTGTAAAAAAATGCATGTCATCTAATTAAACCTTTATTGTTTATCAAACCTCAGTGGTTTTATTTTCTTCAATCACCTAAAATCTAATGAAACATTAAGCTCACCTAAAATAAGAAGCTGAAATACCACTCAATTTAATTAAGAAAGGTGACACAAAGCAGAAAGGCAATGGAGTTATGTGTATTTATCAAACTACAAGATAGGCAGTTTATTTCACATGAAAACAAAACCGTGCTCTTTCCATCTTGACCAGTATGTTGCCATTCATGTCTCTTTACCTAAGTTCTCCTCTGAAGTTCTCCACTATAGTATAGTTTAACCAGAAAAATCATATAAAAATTATATCCAAAGAAATGATTTACATATATTAAAAACAAATAACTACAATTAACCAAACTACTTGGCTCTTACATGTAGATTGCACTGCATGATTTTTGGAATATAATTACTTTATCTGATAGCGTACGTTAAAGCCGCTTAATTTTAGCAGAAACTATCCAAGTTCATGAATTACAAGGCAGAGTTTGTGCATGGCTATGTCACCCATTTGTCTGATCAAACATTACATTACATTACATTATGGACATTTGTTAGACGCTTTTATCCAGAGCGACTTACAAGGCAAAGTGCAAAAGAACAGTACAAAAAATGTGAAGATAAACCTAGAGAGGGGTAAAGTCCGAAGTGCCAAGGTGATCGAATAGATCAGGACTCCCCTAGAGACTACAAACTTGCTAAACAGCCTAGTTAAAAACAGTCACAAATTAAGAGCATAGTTTTAAAAACAATCACAGATAAGTGCAAATAGGAATAGACACATTACAAAGAGCAAGGGAGGGGAGGGGAGAGGTGCAGCCTGAAGAGGTGAGTCTTCAGTCTGCGCTTGAAGATGGCCAATGTCTCTGCTGTTCTGACCTCCACGGGAAGATCATTCCACCACCGGGGGGCCAGGACAGACAGCAGACGTGACCTGGAAGTGCAGGAGCGGACAGGGGGCTGCCTCAGGCGACCAGAGGTGGCAGAACGGAGGGGTCTGGCAGGGGTGTAGGGTCTGACGATCGTCTGGAGGTAAGCTGGAGCTGTCCCCTTAACAGCCTGGTATGCTAGCACCAAAGTTTTAAATTTGATGCCAGCGATAACAGGCAGCCAGTGGAGGGCAGTCAGCAAGGGGGTCACATGAGTGTCTCTAGGGAGGTTGTAGATCAGACGGGCTGCAGCATTCTGGATGAGCTGCAGGGGTCTGATGGCGGACGCTGGAAGACCTGCAAGAAGGGAGTTGCAGTAATCCAAGCGGGACAGAACCATTGCTTGGACCAGATGTGAACAGGTGACATAGTCATGCAGACTCTTAGTACTAGATAATGTAACTCAGAGAAAAACATTACTTGGCCATCAAGTTTTCTTGGGGCATGTCATTTTCCAGACTGAAATAGCATTAGTCAAGATCTTATATGGGTCCTCCTTCTCTTCTGCCCTGCATGGGCCGGGCAAGGCCGCGTAAACCAGTTTTCCGTGCATCTATTCCTTTGGAAAAAACGCTGAAAGCTCCCAAGTCAGAATTCCTTCCATATGAATGATTTGTTTTATTGTTAATCAAGGTGGATAAATGGGAACAAGTTGAAAGTAAGGGTAGGTTTAAAGTTAAAGTTTGCTCCTGCCCTGTTTTGAGCTCACTCGCCACCACTGGTTCAGAGCGTTTGCACTCCATATATTCTATCATGCGACATGGGAAACTCCTGCCTCTTTTGGAGACAAAGATCAGCCTACGAACCAGCAGCTATTTAATAACAGCTGTTGTGTATCTCACTGGGTAATATCCATATATCAGAAAAGACAATTATAGAGGTATCAAAAAACACAAATATTAGCTCGGAGCTGTAGTAAACAGATTCCATGCAGTCTGTTAAAGTATCTTGATAGGTACTGTAAATCTATATATAGCTTGTCTCTAATTTATGTGAAATACTAGTGCTGTAATTATGATTCTACAGGATATCTCCGCTACACAGAAGGACCACAATTATATCCCGAAGATAGCATATCCTTGAACGTAATGCTTATCTCCTTTTGTAAATGTGAAGTGGAAACAATGATTGCCTGTGCAAGGGGAAAGGCACTTAGCATGATCTCCTGATAATGATCTTGCACAGTTGGTGCTTTAACGCACAATCATCCTGCACTAATAACAGCCTGCTGAGCTTTGCCGCATCACACGGATTAGCCCTCATCCAGCCCACCACGTCCATCCGCGGGCCCCTTGTTAAGGCCACCAGCCTGACCTTAATGAGAGCCACTGTGTACCGCCGAGTGTTGACTATGATAGTGACCAGGATGCAGTGTGGTCAGGAGCAGTGGAGGCCTATAGTTAGGAGCTGTTGGAATTCGCCGGAAGCTCACCCTTGTTTTTGCGCCACCCCTCATTTGAGCCCGGCATAGCACCCAACATTCTTCTAAAACATGTTTTACTGATGCTATATTTTTGATAAAGTGGGTTTTATGAATTATGGTTAACAGACAGAGACAGGAGTGAGTCACATAAGTGGCCGTAGATTGCATAACAGCCAGCATCTGTTTTGCGGAAGACAGAAAGGTCATATTAGTTCCTGGTAGTTAACCGAACATCTGTTCATGCCCAGATTCTCTGGCAGCCCTCCCTCCTGCCTTTTGTGGAAATCCACCATGGATATTTTTCAGAGGGTGTGCTGTACACAGAATGCCTTATTTCACAGAATTCGTGTATTATAGACACTGGTGCTGGGTCAATTTGTGCTGACTGAATTCCTTCGAAAAGAACTAAGCACAGGCATGTTTTGGTGTAAGAAAAAACAAGACAAATCAAAATGAAGAATGGCAAATTGTGTGATTTTTCTTTGCACCAGAAAAAAGTATAGAAATTTCACAGGTGATGGATGATTTGGTTTATGCTTACTGTCTGTACTGGTATCGTGGCAGAGATGGACCGCCAAGAAGGGAACTGAAGTTGTTTGACACATGGTGCCCTCAGGAACTTCACAGAGGACCTTGAGGCACTAACTAAGGCATGGTTGATCCTCTGAGAGCCCACCGCCTCCATTCACCTGCCAAGTAAACGTGTCCGAACATTTTCACCGCTTTCAATTTGAGCGTCTGTGAGTCAATAAAGCATTGGCTAATTAAATGGACCACAGCCAGCTCCAACAGCCCCTGGGTACAGCTGAATTAACAATGAGCATCACCTTCCCTGCATCTCTCTTCCTCTTCTGCCTGTTGTAGGAAGCTGGGATTGGACGGCCTCGCTCCTCCCAGGGGGCATCTGGTCAGGGATTGGACAGCCTCGCTCCTCCCAGAGGGCATCTGGCCAGGGATTGGACAGCCTCGTTCCTCCCAGAGGGCATCTGGCCAGAAATTGGACAGCCTCACTCCTCCCAGAGGGCATCTGGCCAGGGATTGGACAGCCTCGCTCCTCCCAGGGGGCATCTGGCCGGGAATTGGACAGCCTCGCTCCTCCCAGAGGGCATCTGGCCAGGGATTGGACAGCCTTGCTCCTCCCAGAGGGCATCTGGCCAGGAATTGGACAGCCTTGCTCCTCCCAGAGGGCATCTGGACAGGAATTGGACAGCCTCGTTCCTCCCTTGGGGTCTGGTTGACAATCTAGGGGTCTCTCCATATGTCATCACCCTGATGGCACCATTGGAAATTGAGCAGTTTACAGCGACTCAACACAAATTATAATTACATAATCCATTTTATAACCAGACATGCTTTCTTGCTGTTAGCGCTTTGGTAGCCAATGAAAAATTAAAAACATATAATATATGCATAATTATCTTGGCTGTTTAGAGCAGGCAGATAGGCCTTGCCTTGGAGAGGATGACGCTGTGAGATACAGTGCTGTCCTGCAATGTGCCTGCAGCCCTGTAGATGCTGAACATACAGGGACTTGTTTGTCTTTCCCAGTCAAGCCCAGCCTGTATGGCCACGCTTAACTTCACAGCAACAGTGAATGAATATGGTTCGTCATGTGGGGAACTCAGGGAGACATGATGTTCCATGTAGCACACAAAAAACTCTAAGCTGAAATCTAACCTCAAAGTGGCTTGTAGCTATGGAGATAGAAGGACAGGTGGCAGAAGAATCAATGGTACAATCCCCTTGAGGTCCTCATACCTTACATACATCTGTTTGGTCCTTCTGTTGCAGATAATTGAATTAGATTTGTTTGATGAGCAGATACAGTATCATCGTCTAGGTGTATTGATCTCTTGACAATGGTGAGACGGGCCGGGCCTATGTAGCTGCCAAGCGGTTTATAGAAGATTTTATAGGAAATGGATGGCCTTTTCCCATGGGGGCTCAAGAAGGTTTCACTCATTCACAAGTAGTCGCCATATCATAATTTTTGGGACTGACGGTTGTGTTATTTAGTATGGCCTTTAAAATTCAATACAAAAGAATTTTGCATGTGTTCATATGATGCACATCTTAAACACATTAATTAATGTTAAAATATTACTGACAAGTCCAACACACCGATTACACCAAACAAATTGCTTTCATTTGCTAACAGTTGGTCACAAGGGTGACTTTCATTGGCTGTCATCTGACTTAACTTAGGTACTGCTCCTTTTTTCTTGCGTTTTCCCCTTTAGTTTGGAATTCCCAACCATATTCATAAAATGTGTTCTCTCTCAAAACATGTCAGCTATTGCTTTTAACCCTGCATTCCTGCACTGCAGTCCATCAGTGGAGCTTCCACAGATGACGCTTTGGGCCTTATTTACTGAACCATCTATTATGCGCAAAACTGTTTTGCTGGTGTAAAAATACTGAGAGCATGCGATTGGCTGAGGAAGTTCATTACTACATTGGAATTTTCACCAGATTAAGCAGTATCTTCTTGGTTGACATGGTCCCTGGGTGTGAAAAGCATTGACTCAGCATCAACTATGCTTAAACACAGGGAGCACAGCTGTCTTTAGTGGTCACTTCACTTAAACACAGGGAGCACAGCTGTCTTTAGTGATCACTTCATTTAAACACAGGGAGCACAGCTGTCTTTAGTGGTCACTTCACTTAAACACAGGGAGCACAGCTGTCTTTAGTGATCACTTCATTTAAACACAGGGAGCACAGCTGCCTTTAATCGTCACTTCACTTAAACACAGGGAGCACAGCTGCCTTTAGTGGTCACTTCACTTAAACACAGGGAGCACAGCTGTCTTTAGTGGTCACTTCACTTAAACACAGGGAGCACAGCTGTCTTTAGTGGTCACTTCACTTAAACACAGGGAGCACAGCTGTCTTTAGTGGACACTTCACTTAAACACAGGGAGCACAGCTTCATCAGTGGTCACTTCACTTAAACACAGGGAGCACAGCTGTCTTTAGTGGTCACTTCACTTAAACACAGGGAGCACAGCTGTCTTTAGTGTACACTGCACTTAAACACAGGGAGCACAGCTGCCTTTAGTGGTCACTTCACTTAAACACAGGGAGCACAGCTGTGTCAGTGTTCACTGCACTTAAGCACAGGGAGCACAGCTGTCTTTAGTGGTCAGTTCACTTAAGCACAGGGAGCACAGCTGTCTTTAGTGGTCACTTCACTTAAACACAGGGAGCACAGCTGTCTTTAGTGGTCACTTCACTTAAACACAGGGAGCACAGCTGTCTTTAGTGGTCACTTCACTTATACACAGGGAGCACAGCTGTCTTTAGTGGTCACTTCACTTAAACACAGGGAGCACAGCTGTCTTTAGTGGACACTTCACTTAAACACAGGGAGCGTAGCTGCTGGGATCACTGACTTGTCCTTCATCTTGGCTCATTTTTATCTTCACAGACAAGGCTTTCTGAGTTCACCAACCACAAATGGCAACTTGCCAAATTATTACTGTTGAGAGAAAGTCAGTTGTGAGTAAAAAGTAAGGACAAATGTTGATTTGAATCTGGGCTGATGTGTTTTTTCTTGATTTCCAAGACTGTTTTATGTCCTCAGCAGGTGATTAATCCCACAAGCTTCCAAAATTTAGACAGACACTTCTTAAAACAAGATCAATGAACTGTCTGCTTTTTAAGTCAAGGGTATTTGGTTTGGGCAATATACCTTTGGAAATGTAACTTTGGGTTGCTGCATGACTATATGGGGTAACCTATAGTCTAGTGGCTAAGGTACATGACTGGGACCCCTGAGGTTGGCAGTCCAAGCCCCAGCCCAGCCACAGCAAGAACACCATTGCTGTTGGGCCCTTGAGCAAGGCCCTTAACCCCACATTGCTCCCAGGGGGGATTGGCCCTTGGTTAGCCTAATCAACTGTAAGTTGCTTTGGATAAAAGTGTCAGCTAAAATGACTGTAATGTAATGCTGTGAGATCACAGGACAACAAAGGTTGAGTTCTTCATTACCTTAATTCTGTTTCCAGTCATTTCAGAAATATAATTTCTGCACAAATAAATGCATATGGACAAACAAATCTAAAGATTGCTCATCCTCGTTCAGGAGAGGGCCAGTGGTGGTACACTGGCGATCCACACCGTGCCTCTCCCTGCACTTCTGCTTGACTCCACTCAGTCATCAGAAAAGCTCTTCACAGCATGTCTCAACCCTAGCAACCCCAACCATACACAAAATTGAAGAACAGAATACTGTTAATCGTATCTTGAAGATACTCTTTAAATATACATTTTTTAAAGTGGCAATATCAGATCAGAACTTGATTTGACCAAAGATATACAGGATTTTTTTATCTGTACCATGATCCATGGGCCAAACCATTCATCAAATCAAAACACTGTGCAAAACACCTTACAAGGCTAATGAGAGGGTTTATTTTTTATTCATGTGCAGTGTTTTGGTTGAAATCAATATTATGTAAAAATATAATCACCAGGACACAATAAATTTTATTGGTATAGAAAAGTTAAATCATATTTAATTCTTCTATGATCATTAATGCTCCTTCTCCCACTATGGCACATTGGACGTTTATATGCTATGTTTTATCCTTCAAAAAATATACTATAAATCATTAAAAAACACAGAAGGAAACAACCATGTTTGCAAACATCACTGCCCTATGACAATCACTGCACTCTTACCATCTCTGTGACCATCACTGCTTTGTGACCAGCACTGCACCATGACCATCACTGTGCATATCACTGTGATCATCACTGCACTGAGACCATCACTGTGATTGTCACTGCCCTGTGACCATCACTGTACCATGACCATCACTGCCCTGTGACCAGCACTGAGTCATGATCATCACTGCCTTGTGACTATCACTGCGTCATGATAATCACTGCCCTGTGACTATCACTGTGCTATGACCATCACTGTGATCATCACTGCACTGTGACCAGCACTGCACCATGACCATCACTGCCCTGTGACCATCATTGTGATCATCACTGTGACCATCACTGCACCATGACTATCATGACTATTTTTTCATACACCTTTTGCTCAAGGTTTTAGTCTCCCTCATGCACCCTGTGTTTTTTAGTTTATGCTTCATTAATTCTTTGGTGCTGCTGGAGATCCACCCTAAGCACATGGCAGTCTGTGCCCAGGTTTGTAAGACCTGAGACTGTCAGTAAGCGCTGGGTAATTATGTTTGAGGCTGTCGGGGGCATGGGTATGCCCGCCTCCTGGGTTTAGTTCATTAGACCCCCACAGACTCACTGTGTCTAATGCCTTAGTAACAAGGAGCTTGTTTGTGCTGGTTTGAAAATGAAACCTTATGATCTTTGTACTGCAAGTGGCTGGGGGGTGTGGGGGGGTAGCGAGGGGGTGGTGAAGACACTGGATTTCTCCTGAAGCCATTTGATTTTCCATTAATGTCCTGTCTTTATTATACATGCATTAACCATGGTCATTTTTTTTCTGGGCCAGCAGAATAAATCTTTCCCTGTGTGTCATAATGACCTGTGTTGAACTTGCAATTACAAATCCACTCAAGCATGTTCAACTTAACCTCCGTGACGTAACCCAGGTTCTCTTATTGACTTAATATGTAAGGTGCACTGTTATAAGTAAGACACATTACATATGACATAAGATTATGCTGGTGTCTACATTAGAGCTGAGATGAAATGGCTACTCAGAAGGCAATAGCTCAAACTATTTTTTACTTGTTACCATGACGACTGGCTTATCACAGGGTATCAGAATACAAAGTGACACTGAGACATTCATCTGAAAACAGTGACATTTTGGAAATGTTGTATAAATCTCTCAAACTTTCTTCCTCCCTTCAAAGTGAGGAGGCTAAATGTGAACGCCATTTTTATTTTTCAGATCGAGTGAAACTTCAAACACAGCTGACCCCAGCGAAAGGCAATAATCAGGGCACAAATCAGACCTGAGCTCGTATATCTTCAGTTGTGCCGTTACAGCCAGGCTGGGAATACATATCACAGTAGTTATGTGTTTGTGTGACTTTCCCACATTGTAGGGCAGAAAGAAAACGTGTTAAATGTAGGTCAACTCATCCAAGTTTTGGACAAGGACACCACCCTTCTCCCGCTGTGGTCCAATCTATTACATTTTCTGCCCTCAAAGTCTTCACTTCTCTTGGGAGCATGTGACACTCCACCAATCAAACACAAGTGCACTCACATTCATTTTTCATGTATTGGAGCATTACATATACATACATTTTGAGGGCAGAAATTGTAATGGATTGGACTTCAGTCATTACAGCATGTACCAGCCATGCATATATGGTGAAGGCAAACCATTGCACTGTGTGTGTGAGGGAGAGAAGGAATGGAAACAATATTCACATTTTTTTAAAAAAAACCTCCATTGCTAGCCAAGGTAACAACACAGAAAAGGCCACAGGAGAGACGAATTCAATGAATGTGTCTCTGTTTCTCTGTCTGTATGGACACAGACTTTATTCAGACTGGACATTTTCCTTACTATATACACACAAAAGAAAGCATGGAAATGGCTCAACATTGTTACAGAGTTGCCAAATCAATAGCAGCATTTTTGCGATCGATTGGTGCATTTCAAGCAAGTCCATATATATATTTCAGTCAAACCTTCGGACAGAAGTGACAGAGAAGCAATGCTTCCTGCATTTGCATTTTCAATATGGGCAGTTTCAAAAGAATGGAGGTTTCAGTACCCAGATTTTTACAATCAATTTTAGTCTGTCATTATTCTAGAAAATTGGTACCAGGGGCCATTGTTGCTGACCGACACAAAGGGTAATGCGTGGACAGACTTTTGTGGCTCCAAGGTTTTTCTGCTTCAAGGAGTGCCCTGTGTTTCCTTTTCCTGAGACCCTGCCCAGCAGGAGGGAGCATGACTAACGACCCAGAATTTCAGCTGCGAAAATCGCTTGCAATGAATTCCTGTCAACCAGACAGTGTAATCTGTTGAATATCTACGCCTTCAATCAACAAAATGTCTTTTTACCAATGGCCTGAGACCCTTTATTGTAACACATTATGTCCAAAACAAAAACGAGTCGAAACAATCCCAATACAACTGAAAATAACAGGCTATACTACTGATGTGTACTTAGCTCAAACATTTCTGTTAATCACCATGAAACATCTTTTCCTAATAGCTGAGTGAAATACTGGCCTGTAAAAATAAACATTTTTATTATGTGAATGTTAACGCAAATGTACATAGACAACATTTATTGTCCATGCACACACACACACACATACAAACACAAACGTGCATGCACACACGTGCACACGCACAGGCACACAGAGAGCCCTCATTACTAATGCATATTTCATGCAACTGTCAGACTAGCATGGAACTGAAACCACAGTTCCAGTTTAACTGTGGAAACTGCCACAGTTGCAAAGAAAATGTCTTACAGAGAGACATTATTTTTTACCTTGATACTAAATTGAGAGTACTTGAAAAAATCTGCAAGAAAAGCAGACATCCTCAAATCCTTAAAGCTTTTCAGAATGGCAATTCATATGATATTATACATGAGTGGAATCCTTTGTAAATCAACTATTGACATAAAAGCCTGCATATGGATTGCAGTTTTAAAAACCCTTAACTGAAGATGATTCTTACAATTCCATTATTCTTGTTTTTGTTGATCTGAAGCTCAGATTTGCCCCAGGAGTCTACGGTAGACCAGTGGTGTTGAGTACAAGCCTTTGAGCAGAACAATAAAAGGAAAACTCTTCAGAAGTGAATGACACGCTTAGGCAGTTTGCACGGTAGTGTTAATACGACTATAGGTTACATGTGTTTTTGGCAGTTATGGATTTCTTTTGTTCAGGACATGGATTAGAACAAATTGGTATTTTATCAAAAACAGTGCCTGCACCAGATTGGTGATGGTTTTCAGGTGCTACAACAGTGACTGAAATTTTTAGAGCATTGCTACGGATAACTGTAGTTTTGTGTGTATGGCATTTTTTTGTGTGTATGAGGTTTTTTTTTTTCATTTTTTTTCATTTTTCTGAAAGAAGGAAACAAACCATCACTCCTCCCCTCAGCTCAACGCTCAGATATTAATGATCAGTAATGGCTTTGGAGGACCTCACTGGGGTCTTTAGGGTCTGACGTTAGGGTACACCTCAAACGATGTGAATGCTAACACAGCTGTCTGAATTTTTACAGCATAGATAGATAGATAGATAGATAGATAGATAGATATTACTATTATTATTATTATTACTAGAGGCCAATGTTCCCATTGAACATTATTAACAATAATTATATCAGGAAACTTACAACAGAAGTGCTTTGGCTGAACATAAAATCACTGCCAAAAATAACAATTGTTTTTAAGTAGCCAATTTATCCCATTTTCTTTTAAAGAAATCCTCCGATTTGTCTTTGAGACATACATGTTTTGTCTGTAAATGCCGGTACAATTTTGATGGTTTCATAGCCTTCATGTTTACCATGGTTTGGCAAATGACGCAGACTGGCTTTGTGAGGAAGCTATCACTGGAAATGAAGAAAAATTTAATATATGATGAGTCATAATTATGAAATGGGCAAAGTTTTTTTGCCTCTGGTTCTTTCTTCGAATTAGCATTGTTAGATGCTGGCTGTTTCCTAAAAAAGGAATATAGACTTGCTTGCTTGGAACATGCCATGACTGAACGACAGCTCAAGTAGCATGCAATTGAGTGAGTTCTGAAATGACTGAGAGAACAAAGGGAGCAAGTTCTCATGGGTAGGAACACTTAACTTAATCTTGAATAAAGAATCTTGAAGAAAATGTTACTATTTTCAAAGCAAGAAGTTCAGCCAAGGGGGCGGGGACCTGGCGAAAGACACAAGCACTAACCATAATTTGACTGGCACAGCGGCAGGGCTCTGAGGACTGGCAATTTCTTCATTGTGGACTGGCACCGGTCCAGGTCCCATAGTTTGTAATAACGGTGCATGTGGTGTGCAATGGCTGCAGGGGCCACCACTTGGTCTGGCTGACAGGAAGTAGTGTGGACTATCATTCACCACCATTTTTTGACAAGTTTTTACAGGTTGTAGAGGTGGTTTGGTAAGACAAAACAACAAATACCCAGAGAATGTCACCCCTCAAAAACCACAACTGAGAATGTTTGAGCTCTGGGTGGAAAAGCCAGTGATAATAAAACACAATATTCTGTCATAATCACTGCACATAAACATATAAGCAATTGGTTGGCAAATAGGCCTATTATTATAATGTGTAAATAAATAATAATAAAATGGATATTGAAAACTTCCATCTACATCGTTTGTGGTCAGCTAGGTTAACAGGAACGGCAGGAATGATTACAACATTAGTATTATTATTATTATTCATATTATGACATTGTTATTATGACAACCACGATATCCTAAGTGTGTAGCCATGTAAATGAGCAGTAAATAAGACCAGTTTATAAATGTGGAAGGCTGGTGCAGGTTCAAGGAGGCCCCAAAACTCTTCTGCCGGGAGGTGAGGCTCAGTGTCAGAGAGCTGTAAATCCTATCTCATTACATTCATCCTCACATGCTATATATGCTCTGATCTTCTCATTTCAGTTACCCATGATCCCCTTTGATAGGCTGCCTTAGAATGTCAGTGCATTCTCTAGTAAAACGCAGATTTCCATGGCAGCTAACTAGGGGGATACAGAATCTGTTGAGATATCGTAACATTTATAATAATAAGTACTGAACTGGGCTTGGGTCAAAGCATTTGAAGGACAGATAGGCATGGCCATTTGTTCCACTGATGTACCTGGATTTTGTCTGAGGTGAATCTTACATTATGTACTGGGATATGGGATTCCTTTAGCCTGGCAAGCACTGTTGGTGATATTGTGAAATAATAGCGATCCTGATTTGAACCTGTTAGCATGTGACAGACTGAGGGTGCCTCTCGTCCTCTCAAAACATCTGTTCAATCATAACACAGCTTTCCCCAGACTAACCCTATCATACCTACTCTTCATTATCCTGTCCTGGCATTGCTATTTTTGTCCTGTGTCGGACATTGGCAGCCAAAACCCCTATTGTGGCAACTAGCTGTTGCTAATGTAGCGGACTTGAGTAAGGAAGTGAGCACCCACTACAGAATATATGTGCATACATAAACACAAACACATGCACATACACCTACCAATGCACACACACACACACACACAGAGACATATATGTGAATGTCTATTGGCACCCTGTAATTTAACATCAAACCAAAGTAAATTTATTTTTAGATGATAGATTTTTAGCAACCAGCTGCGCCACTTTAAGTCCTGTGGTTTTTCCACTAATCCATTATCCATCTTCTTCCCCATTTAAAACTAAAAGCAAATGAAGTTTTGTAATAAGCAGAAATTCATGTCCCTTTTCTGCACTCACAGTGGTGAATAGTGTTCTGGGAGCTCAAGAGAAGGGGCAGAAACTGTCCTATTTGTATTTCTAAAAAGAGAATGCTACTTTGGCACTGGGTATGATTGAATTTGTGATAAAATCTTTTATTTTAGCTTGAATTATTGAATAAAAACGGGTTATTATTTCCATAACATGATTTCAGTCTCTCCTGTTTTTATTTTGCTGTGTGGCATATTTTTGCCAATGTGATATTTGACAAATTTGGTAAATATCAAATTTTGCATTGTGTCATTCAGGGCCTTACAAGTCAGATTTTCTTCACTTGTACTCATTATTGTATTTTTAAACTGCCATGTCTGTGACCCCTGGCCAAACAATAACAAGGCCAGCTGTCTGTTAATAGCTGGCTGTGTTAATTGATTCTGCTAACACTCTCTCTGTCAGACTGGGTTCTTGTGGGTACTCCAGCTTGAGTTGATAATATCACCAGTCCTACACAGGATGTTTCTCATAATGAGCCAATGAAAACTGACCAGCTGAATTGACATGAAATGGTTGGGGAATGTTAACAAGCTGGCTAATGAAAACTGGGTGTTTACTTAAACACCCAAACTCTTAACAAGTAAAATGTATCTGCACAATGACATTGCAGACTGAAATTTTAAAGGAAATAACAGCAGTAGTGAGGTACCAATGAGTCTGTAATGGACCAAAACAATGCATTAACAAACACATTTAACGTAGCCCACACAACAGGGTATGCAGCAGAGTCATCAGTGATTTATGATGGGTAGATTTCCTTACATGGGTTACTGTGATTGGAAAGAATGTTTATTTGGAGATGATATTTGGAGTTTTATTTTTTTAAATGTCTTTATCATTGTTTTTTGATCTAGCTGGCTAACAAAGTTTTACAACCATAAGCTTCTATGTTTAAGACAACAACTAGCACTTGCTAGTCAGCTTGTTAATTTTTCCAAATAGTATTAAAGAATTTATTGTATTATATACTCTTACGTATTATCTTTAATATGAATTAAATCCTCTTGTTTTTACTGTTACACTTTGTATGTATGTATTGTATTTTTAACTAGAGATGTAATATATTCCATCAAATTTTAACATCGTCAATTTAACATGTCATCAACAATGAAAAAGGTATTCATTATTTGTGTTTATCCTTCTATTAACTTTCAGTGACCCAGAAACAGTACAGTCACTAGCAATAGTAACTCAGTAGACTTCTGCATCAAACCTCACAAAATGTAACATTGTGTTAAAAATAATGATTTGCGATTGTAGATAACAATAAAACAATAAATACATACCCACAATGCTACCAAAGGCACAAGATGTATGCAGATTTCACTGGATTAGCTGAGATGCAACAAAAACACACCAGCTCTCTGCACCATGCAAACTTACTTCCTGATTACTGGCCACCTGACATCACTTCCTGGTACTAGTTTGTTACTAATTTCCTATGCGATCTCTAAAGTGACCACAACAGAATACAGAAACATGTGAAACCTACTTAAACATGGAAACAAACTTCCAACTTATATACACTTAATTGTAACAAAATACTCCTTACCTGGTGTGGTTACACATCACTCAACAATCTCCCTAACCCTCTGGGGGGAGGAGAGACGCTATTTCTGTAACAGATCTAAGAGAGACTGTCATCCCTCCTGATTTAGTGACCTTGACCTCGACATGCCGCAGCCTCCCATCTTTGCTAGTGAAGGTCCGTGTTACCAGTCCAAAAGGCCATTCATTTCTTGGTACTTGGCTGTCTTTGAGGATAATAACACTTCCTGACTTGACATTTGGATGAATGGACTGCCGTGTCTTGCAGGGCTGTCGTGCTGGAGGGAATTGCTTCCGCTGCCTGTCCCAGAAGGTATTGGACAGGTGCTGGATTTGCTTGTAGAGGTCTGAAGCTCCAGATTCACCAGTAGGAGCAGGGACAATATTCACCTTTTATGTGAGAAGAGCAGCTGGAATGAGTATAAACGAATCATCAGGGTTGGTTCACACAGAGAAAACAGGCATTGATTATGGCTGCTACTTCTGCCATGAAAGTCACCAGCACTTCATGCGTAAGTTTGTCTTTCAGCTGGAGGAACGTGGAGTCTAAGATTCTCCTGGCAAGACCAATCATTGTTTCCCATGTTCCACCGAAATGAGAAGTGTGCAGAGGATTAAAGAGCAACCTTAGTCTGACAGGGAAGTCTTTATTTGTGTTGTCAGTGTTTGAAGGTATCTTCACTTCCTTACATGGTCGGAAACCGATATGTTTTACTGATCTGCACACAGCTAAAAAGCACCTTAGCACGCTGATGAAACTGGATGTGTAATGTTGACTGCGATATGAATGGCGCTTACGCTCATACACTTAAAGACTACAGCCCACACTTACTTCCTCAATATTAAAAATGGAAACAAATGTCTATCTTATATCAGCTTAATTGTAACATAACACATACATACATACATACATACAGGTGCAATATATCGGAACTACTACCAATACCATCATATCATTTTCTGAAGACGGTTGCCAATTGTTTCTTAACTCCATCAGGTCTGAAGGGTTTTATCAACATTTTTATTCCAAAAGTCAGGGTTCCAGTATAACCACACTCACAACATTGTCACAAACAGCACATAATGTGCACAGAGCCCATGTCTGCGTAATGACACTTTGGAACAAAATAATAAAACACACAGCATTATATAATGGGATAAAAGTGGATTCGACTCATTATTTGGGGAGGGGTTTCCATGACTGCCTCACAAATTGGCAGCTGTTGTTGTAAATGCTTGATTAGTGGCTAAATAGCCAAGACACCGTACACATACAGCACTGTATTTCAACGAATGTATCTGGCAAGGTAATATATGGGTTAAATAGGTTATGTCCGCTACATCCTGTTCTCCGATTGGGATTTCTGAACTCTATTATAACCTTATGGGACCATGGACGTATTTGCGGTCTGACGTAGCCCAAACTGACATTATGCAGCGCATGACTGTAATAGGGATACTGTGCTGCAGGAGAGGCAAGCTTTAGTAAAATACATTAAACAGAGGATTTATCTCACTGACAGTACATGCTTCTGCCTGGCTACATAAATCCCCAACCCCAACCTTCCCCCTCCTTGTGTTCCCAGGTTACAGCAGTAAATAAATAATGTCATCAGTTTGACATACAAATATAAATAAATACATACAGAGAAAAACAAACATGACAGATCAGACAATACAAAGAGAGTGTGGGGACAAGGGTATGAAGGAAGGACACTTCATATATCTTTTACCCACAAAAAAGCACCCTTCCGCTGCCCTGGCTGCTGTGATTCCTTATAGATCCCAGCTTCATAGTTAGATTGCCTTCGTACATATTATTAATTTATATATAAATATATTTTATACCTCGTTTCTTGGAATTGGTCCCAGAGGTGCTATTTACATTTACATAATAGTTCCTTAAATGGTTCTTTGGGGAAGAAGGCAAATTCCCAAAGCTTGAAAGCATAATTAGCACATTGGGCTGTGCAACAGCCTATATTTGTTGTTCAGGAATGCAGAGAACTGGAGGCATACTTTTACAGCTGGTGAAGAAGATGCTGGACAGAGGGTACCACTGTTTTTGGGGATCCCAATTATAGCGTAGTCTTTTGTTGCTTTACCTTCAAGGCTAGATCCACAGAATTATACTATATTTAGCTCCAGAAGTAGAGCTTAAAAGCTTTAAATTTACTGATTTCTTCATGAAGTTGCTCTCAAAATCAGTGTGGAAATTTGAGGTTAGCTACTGGTCTGCAGAGTAAAAAGGGCCTGTTTGTGGTACAGCAGTGGGTCCCATACCTGGGCGCCAGCCTCACAGGGGAGAGAAACAAGGGGATAAGGCAGCCAAAATCCTTGCTTATTTACGTCCTCTGGTAAGGTAGGCACCACTATATTAGTGAAATGATCATATAATCATTGCATGTTACTGTAACAGCATAGCTGATATACACTTGAAGCAGCATATTCAGTGTGGGATTCATGTGTAAGCCAATGGTAGCCACCACTTCCAGACACCACCATGCTAATGCTAAAACACACAGACCCCACCAAATTAAAGTTAATACACCAAGACCCCACCGTTCTGATGGTGATACACTGAGACCGAACAATGCCAATGCTAATACACCCTGACCCCAAAATGCTAATGCTAACAAATCCAGACCTCATCATGCTAATGTAAATACACCAGACCCCACCATGTTAATGTTAATACACTCCAACCAGGCTAACACACACCATCAAATTAAGAACAACAAATAGTTTTAACAATCCAGAGGTTAAAACTGCAGTTCAATCAAAAACCAGAAAACACTGAGGTGCCCCAGGTCTGATTTTGAGAACTTCAGCAGCACTGTTAAGGTTTGGGTGGGTCCAATTTTGAGTCTTGCATCTGGGCCTGTCATAAAATTATTATGCGAGTGATTATGCTATGTTCCTTCTTTTAATCTTTTATGGGAAAGGTGGCGGCATTTGAGATTAATGCTGTCCATTTTGCTCCACATTTTGAAATTGATAAGGCATAATTAGAATACTAAATATCTGTATGTACCCAATTGACTGCTGCTTTCAGATTTCTGAGCTCCAGATCTCTGAGGTAATATAATGTGTGTGTGTGTGTGTGTGTGTGTGTGTGAGTTAATACATATATATATATACACATATGTGTGTATATATAAATGTGTGTGTGTGTGTATATATATATATATAGGTTTGGCACTTCACTTCATAAATAGGTAATAGCATCGGTAAACAAATGGTTCATACATTGTGAATCAAAGTAGACTGGTCCATCTGCTAATTAAATACACCATCTGATATATCTGTAGTGGCACCTTCAGACTGGATATGAAAACAACAGCGGAAACATCAGTAGGAATGATGTAGTTTTACAGCCGACCATCATTTTCATATTTAAGTGCAAATCAATAGTGGTAATTAGGCCCTCTCTGGGCTTAAATACAAGCCTCCCTCCCCTGGCTGTGGAATAGCAGGGGACCATTAGCTTGATTGATGGTGTATCTGGGACCAACAAAAACCCTCATTCTTCAGCAGGAGCTGCTCGCTCAAGGAGAGAGAGAGACAGGAGCTGATCTTCGTGTGAGGTCTGCACATCATGGTGGTAAACACCAGAACCATGCTTTCACTTCATTTATAGGCAATTCCTGAATGAATAACATTATAAAGATATATAATGATAATGATAATAATAATAATAATAATAATAAACAATAACAATAATAATAATAATAATAATAATAATAATAGACACAGAACATCTAAGAAATAGTTCCAAACTGTTTTACCATACATGGAGTGCTTGACAGTTATGGAATGAAGAATTTACACATTCCACAAACATGCACATATCTATTAATACGTCCTGCTTCAGATTTCATTATCTGGAGATCTTCTGTTAAAAATGGCAGATTTTGGAAAGCAGTAACTAATTAAAAACCTTAAATTAGTTTTTTTGCCAAGTCAGCCTGAATCTCCTAAAATGAAGTCTTTTATGCACACCGTTGGCTTCAGTTATTGTACGTGCATTAAGAATGTCAATAAGAAGAGAGTTTAAGAATCATTTCGATTGATTTTCAGCTAAGCAGCTAAACCAGGTTTTGTAATCTGCATAGCAAACAATGAGAGATGGCTTTAAGAGCTTATTCTTTCGAATGAGTCTGTTGTGTTAAGTCCCAGGAAAAAAGCTGTTGATATTGATGGCCACTTTGCCAATCCACTTAAAACTGCATTCACAATTAGCTGGATTTAAATTGGTTCTGTTTGGCCATTGATTGCATGCCCTTCAATTTGTCCTCCTTAATTAAACATGGTCGCATCAGAAAAAAAAAATATGTCCAAAACCTATAGAAATATGTGATAGTTTTTGTGTGTGTGTTCAATGATTGCCATGAAAATTAGGATGACGATGTTACTTTGAAATGGATCATATAGATGTGTAGAAGTTAAGTATACCTGGCAGATGTTGTAGTACTGAGCTTTATAAGTACTCTGTGACTGTACTTTTAAAATTCAAATGTTTAAGTAAAAACAATTAAGAAATAGATATTCATTTCAAACAATACAGCTGAGGTGGCAGGCATTTGCCATGTTAGCCCACCTTCTCTTCCAGTGTCTCCCCATCAGTCAGCCCAGTTCAGGCCTTCCAGTGCTTCCCCTTCTCCTTAAAAATGTGGACCTGTTGCTCCTTAACTGGCTTCTACTGTGGCCTGTTGGTGCATTCCAATACTTTTACAGAAGTATGTGGAGGAAAGGAGGGGAGGGATTGAGTGGAGGAGAAGAGAAAACGGGTGGAGTAGAGGAGGACATGAGGGGATGAAATGAAAATTGGAACAGCTAATCCAATTAGCCGGTCATCAAAGTCGACTTCAGCTATTGATGAAGTCGTGTAACTTCAACTGATTCCAAGGATACCTAAGCCAATGAAAATATTCGGTGAGATGGTCTTTCAATCTGACTGGTTGTGAGCACAATGATGTCATCCAGAAATGTGAAAAGACTTATGCGGTAGGATACATCGATGTATCCTCCATTTGGAGTTGATGAGGAGGCTAGTAGAGGATTCAAAATCTTGTCTCCTAACTTTTTGTAATAATGGAGGGAGGAAGGACATATAGATAAGTTTCTGGGGCACAGAGGAGACAATGAGATGAATGGAGGAGACGAGGAGACGAAATTTGAGTATTGGAATGCACCCATGCTTCCCAGCTGGAGCCAGATTCTGCAGTGTGGCTGAAAGGAGTTCTGTGAAATGCAGTCTTCATGGTCAGCCATTTTGTAAGGGTTACCTCCCAGGGCATCACAAAATTATTATTATCATAGCATATGTAATATTAGTGGGATATTTTGTTTTATTTTTGGTATAATATTGACCACAAAAGTTACAATAAAAACATGTTATGATTAATTTCCTACTTGTTTGTTAAGTTATCACTACTATTTCTGCTACTACTAATAATAATAATAATAATACAGGAGGGAAATAGAATCAAAATAAACACCATTTGGCCATCTGTCTCTGCATTTTTATGTCTCAAGAATAAAGAGCAAGAACAACAGCCTGAACAGTAGTTGATTCTTCCTTTAATTAGACTTTTACACTGGACAAGCACAACCGCATACGTGTGCAAAACCCTTCCAAAATTAAACCAACCAAGAATGGGAGCCAGGCTTGAGCCCCAGTCATCCATGTAATAGTCAATTTCAAGTTATTCTGTGCCCCAGGATAACATTAAAATTACATTAAAGCTACAGTTTATCATTCCTACTGTGTAAAATCATTCAGACACACACAGACTCGCATATAATGTATGAGTGTGTGTGTGTGTGTGTGTGTGTGTGTGGGGCATACAGCAAAAAAAAATGCTGCATCAGGAAAGTAGAGCAGTGGTCATGAGATGAATTTACCACAGAAGTCCATCCTTCTGTTATGTAGTATCAACAAAAACTGAATATAATGAGTTTAGATATGAGGTGATATTTCTGTAGAAAGTAACATGGCCCAGTCTTATTGTACTCTTTGCTCTATATCTGAGGGAAGATGTATCTGTTTTTTAAATTTTAAAACATGATGGTGGATCTATTATGGTGTAAGCAGCCATGGATCAAGTCAAAAACCTTCCATGGCCTTCCATGGCCTTCCATGGCCGTTTAATGTTCACAAAAAGCAGAAATATTGTACTGGCTGTGATGACCCAACATTAATAAAATGTTCAAATTTTTACACTTTTATCCAAAGCCAGAGAAATTACAAAATCAGACTATGACCAACTACAATTAAAAAAGGATACACTCTATTTGAGGGTCTAAAATATTTATCATTTATTTTTTTGCTGACCCCTTCACAGACTTCAAGGAGTGCCCAGACCCCAGTATTGAGCCAGCAGAGTGAAATGATCGTCGTGTTGGATCTGGACCCCCATGAGAGACGTTTATGTTGTACCCTTGAGCATGGTACCTAAAGCACGTAACCTAACCTGCTTCAGCACCATTTCAGCTCGACGGTATGGGATGTAAGTCACTCTGAGGAGCAGATCTGCTGAGCAGATACATAATGTGATAGAATGTGAAATCAATACAGCCACCTGATACAGCGACCGGTAACCTTGAAGTCCTTTAGCTGAGAAAAACCAGGCGGTGACTTTGAGATGGGCTTTTAAAACGGTAAGTTCTTCACCATAATGCTCAAACACATATCTCTCTCTCAGTGTTCTCTGAAGAAGCTGGCAGCCCACAAAAAGAAATATTGATAAAAGCTGGGTGCCAACCATGGCATATGAAACAGAGTACATTATCGTTAATGGACAATTAAGAGGGTTGCCTCTGTTTTATTATAATCAAGAATGCTGAAGTGATCAAAGTAGTGTGGAGGAAATCCAGCCCCCTCCCACCCTTCCTGTCTCATGCAGCTACCAGCATCGCGTTAATACACAAATACTCGTTAGCCTTCATCAGCTCATAGCAACCGTTTATAGTTAAATCACCATAGCAATCCCCCTGTGTCAGTGTGAGACAAGGGCTACCCAGGAAAAAAATAACTATGATAAAATGAGTAAAAGTAATATGCATTTTCATAATTGAATATTAGCGACGTCTATAGAAGTATCTGCATGTTATTGATATTATGAGTGAAGGATGATAGATTTAACAAAGACAGATGTGCAAACTGACACTACTGTGCAAAAAACAATCGTTGGGGTTTATTTTTATTTCCATGGTATCCCTTTTTTCATCATAATCTGTCCAAGAATTACCCAAAAGTCCCTGTTCTGCAGTAATGCAGCCCATTTCGCGGTGTAATAGGGATTTGGTGGTTTTCCCTTCGTACATCTTTAAAACTGTAGCTACACAGATTACACAGGATCAAATGTTTTCATTGATACGTTGATGTCCACCACCAACTCTGCAACCTGCAACACGTCACCTTATTGACCAAGGGAACCATTTTACAAGCACACTCAAATTAAAATAAAAGTTCTTTCACTGAAAGGGATATTATCGAAAATGCAGACTTGTTTTGTTCTAATTAGTTAAGAGGGGTCAATGACCCTTTCCCCGTAGAAAAGCAAAGCAAAGCAAAGCACAGGGTCAGTTGGCAGGTCACTGCCTTCATTAGTCTAAACAGCTCTACCGTGTTAAACACAAAATTAATAAAACCGATGCGATGACAAAATCATCTGGACAGAGTTAAATGATCTAAGATTTTAAATGAGGCATTTATTAATTCAAACTTGACCCTGTTTTGAGGCAGCATGAAGGAGGGCAAGCAGTGGGTCTTCCACTTTATTCAAATACCTAATAAAATAATTTTAAAAATTAATGATTAAAAATTCATCTTCACAATGTAACTTTAAGTGGTGTTGATGCACAGTGCCCTGTTAGTGGAAACTTAAAATAGGGGCAGTCAGCTACATCATGTCTTATGACTACTGTATTTGAAATTATCTGAGATGAATTTGTATATAGATGAATGTATGTATGTATGTAAATGGGCCTGCTGCATATATATGCACAAGGCGAGGGCAGTCCGTTTATCTTCTTGATTGTTAGTTATTTGATTGGATTACTATGCTTTTAAAAGGTTCTGTATGAGGGTTCTCCTATTGCCCCCCTTTGGTATCCCTTAAAGGTTCTTCTTCGATGCTGATATATCTAAGTGGTCCTTGTAGAACCTTCAGAGTAAAGTTCCACACAGAACCATTAACAGATATCCATATCTAACAAGGTACTTTTAAGGGTTCCCCTAGGAGGACAAATGAAGAACCCATAAGAACCCTTTTTTTCCTTAAGACCATTAGTGCATGTGTACCGTGTATGTGTCAGCTGACTATAGTGGTCCATCCACTAGCAAGCCTGGGTACAACTCCTTTTCAGGAAACTTTAAATCAAATTTACCATGGGGACACATACACGATACACATGCACTTAGTTAATTGCACAGCCATAGGTTCCCTTCACACGTGACACAAATTCATGTGCGCAACAAGGGCAGTGACATTAAAAAACAATGATGGCGCAAACATGGTGGATAAGACAGAGCATAAAAAGTGTAATGTTGCTGCTTTAGCATTCAACAGAGGTGAGTTGCCATGGTGGAGCACGTTCACAGGCAGTGAGGTGTGAATCAACGACATGCAGGCCGGTCCCGCCTGCAGGGGCTCACTGATCTGGAAGCATCCCATCACTGTCAGAGGGAGAAAAATAATGATAACCCTCTAATGATAACCTCTTTCACTCTTTCCCTCTGTGAAACACCCGCCTCCCTCAGAAATGAGCTCAGCTGCATGCTACAGCAGCTAAGGCTAAGTCCTCTGCACTGATGGCCAGAACCACTGATTCCAGACAAACACAAAGCAGATACTCAATGAATATATCCATTAATACTGTATATAAAAACATATTATTATTGTTATTGTAATTATTCATTTGGTAAACTTGTGCCCTTATCCCAGCTCTTCACATCATGCATTTGTCATGAAATTCATTTGTGGACCTCGATATTCAGTGAAGAAATATAATATAAATGTATGTTGAACTTCTGTTCAATTTCTGCTGCTGCCCTAAAATTGTAAACGAGAATTTCACTTAATTATATTGTTTTGTCATGCTTTCTATGAGAGAACCCATGTGATAAATACCGTGTGACATCTTTTTCTTGAGTGCAGATGCTGGACCAAATTAGCGGCGAATTGACAGGTGTGCTGTTCACATCACATTATGTGAGAGAAATGCGCTAATATGGGTCTCTGGATTCCTCACGCAGTGGAGGTGCATGTTCGTGGTGTGTCTGTTAGTCCTGTGATTTGCTGTTCTGACACCAGCTGTGCCGTAACTGCCTATGGCTGGAGCTCTGAATTGGCAAGGCGAGAACTGACTTCCACCGAGTCTGAGGAGACATCAGTCTCTTCGCTCTCTTAATGGCGACTCCTGGCCAGCCAGGCACCTACCAGTGGTTGAGCTCAATACATACTGAAGTGAAGGCCAGTCATTGTTTTAATTGGAGGATTCACATTGTGATGTCACATGACTCCGCCTTTGCCGAGTTTCTCCTATTGCAGAGGGTTACAGTGTTAGTTTGAAGTCTGTTTGAAGCCGCCGCAATGCCTGTGATATCAGTTATTACAACAAAATTGGACTGTTTTTGACCCCACCCACCTTGGGAAGAGGCACTTTACATGTGGCTCCTTAGGTTCATGTGGCAATGAGCCTTCCCTATTTTTCACACCGTGGCTTCAATACAAATCACTCATAACTTATGCTTTCAGAATATGGCAGAGTCAGCATACCTATCTGCCTGGCTGGTCGAGACAGGCTGCTGCAGGGACTGATGGGTGTTCCTCACTGAGCTGCTTGAGCCAAGGAGCTGAGCTAATAGTGACCTGTAGCGATGTAAGTGCAACTGGACCATGTGTACCATTTTAAATGGCATCTAACTTTGGTAAGACCTTAAAGGGGAAATTCACTTACTTTGGTTACACCTTAAAGGGGCAACAGTCTTACTTTGGTATCACCTTAAAGGGGCAATTCACTTACTTTGGTAACACTGTAAGGGGCAATTCACTAACTCTGGTAACTCCTTCAAGGGGAATTTCACTTTGGGGTAACACCTTAGCTCTGTAGTTTCCTTAACTCTGGAGTGTGTTCATGAGCAAAGTAAAATCATTTTCTTCTCACCCTGTGCTGCAGACAAAGTTAGTATTGTTCCATTTTATTTGGGCCCCGTTTCACTTATATTCAATTCATGAAGCCACCTGGAAAACATAATTTCCGTACATTTGTTAATGAAGACACACCAAGCATAAGGAAACTGAAGAGCTTAAGGTGTTACCAAAAGTGAAAATTCTCTGTAAGGCTGAAAATTTCTTCAGTAGAAAATCCTTGCCTCTCTGCTGGCAGGATATGGTTAAGTTTGATCTGTCCAGCCTGGCCAATGGTGTGTGCTTGTCAGTCACAACCATTGGCAGACAACATTATTATTTGGTTATATTTCTATTTATTCAATTATGAAGAAACAGAAAATTTGGATGGGAAATGTTTATTAAGTCACTCCACAGTGCCAGTAAAAATGCACTGAACTGTACAGAAAATTAACAGTTGATATATTTGTTTCCGGATTACTAGAGATTTTTGTGTCCAATTACAAATGGACTCATGTGTTGGCTTGGCCATGGACAAAGTTCACACTGTGGATTGATAGTAAGGTCATGTTTTATTGATCTGTGACTGAAATGATTCATCATTACTAAAATAATGTATGAGTCTGAGAGTGGCTGCAACCTCCAGTTACACTCCCACTTACATGGGATAGCAGTTCAACAGAGGTGGCAACACTGGTTTTTAGCAAAACTTTGGATAATTATGCCAAATTGATGTCAGAAGCTAGTCTGACTCATAGCTCATCGTTATAAGCGAGGTTAACAACTGAGGCTAATTGAATTCTGGCTACATTTACAAACAGTTGAGATAATAATGAAACAATTTTAAAAAACTGTGTCATCCAGCAATCCTGGTCATACGCTGTTTCACTCATATGAAGAAGTGTGAAACAGTTGTTACAGTTGTTAGGTGTAACATAATTATTGTGTCTTTTGTTCAAAAGATTTTTCGTGTTCTTTTTAGTGATGAAAGGTTTTTTTATAGATTTTCAAACAATCAATGGGGTGGGGTAGGCAATGGTAAAGAGAGAAGAAACAAAGACACAAAAGAAAAAAGAGAGATAATGATAATCCGTATTATTACAACGGTAATAATACAGATAGATTTGGCAGGTGTATGTACACGATATATAGTGTTCTGCAAGCTTTTAGTCATTGTCCCTTGTCCAGGAAATTAAATTTGACAAAAAGGATTTCCAGGCTTCCTGTGATATGTGCTGTGGTCTCACATTCTTTAAGCATAAATGCCAGCAGATGACTAGGGCTCTCTGATTTGAAGTAGTACTTCTGTTGGTTCTATGCAGAATAAATTCTGCCTTTGAAAAGGCTAATGCGTTGTATTCTTCTTTCAAAGACGACAACAGTGTCGACTGATGATCTGAGAAGTTATGCTTTTGTAAGTTTTTGAGCGATTCTGTTTGGTTTTCTACATTTGTGATCTGGTATGCTTTTGTTTTAGTTAGGGTTGAAGGGAATGAAATACAAAAACTACAAATTAAACATTTTGTTGTCTCCCACAGCACTTGCAGATTAATGCATTCACTTACATTAATATCTAGGAAATCATGTAGTTGGCATTTGAGTGAGATAAGGAATTCATGGTCAGTCAGTAGGGGTGTGTTCAGCTGCCATCTGGGGGCCTTTGTCTTCATGCTGGGAAGTTCAATGTTGCATAATAATGTTGAGTGGTCAGATAACTGAATTGGCAATATATTAATGGATGCATTTCTTGAAACTAAGGCTGAGCTAACAAAAATATAGTCTTTCGGAGTAAAATGTGTAATGTCTACTGGTGGTATTCTGTACACGCCAAAGGTCAATAATGTGGACCCAGCAAGGCAGTCTCGCAGCCTTGCACTATTATAATTAGCTAATTTGACTACGCCACTCCCAAGAGTTAGCGTGGGAGACCCTATAATAATGTGTTAAAGGGAACTTCCTCCACTAAATTAACTGGACGGAGGCAGCAGTATAGTATTAAAAATATTCTAAAAAGCTTATTTTTCACACTGGTTTCTTTGCAAGACCAACTAATAAAATATTTTCAGTCCCCAGATCACAGATTGTACAACCAAAAGGAGGCCTGAGGGCTAAAAGGAAATTCGACAGAAAGTAGATAATGTTACCATCGGGGAGACCCAAACATGATGCTGGCCCTTTAAATGCCGCTAGGTGGTAAAATATACCAGTGATGAATATCACTCCAAGCTATCGCAAAATGATACACTTATTAGAGGCCAGATAAAACTCCATGTGCCACAATGTTCACACTTCAAATTAGACCACTTTCAACCAAGTAATCAGTGTTAATATGCTCCAAAAATCGCAGCATTCACAATTACAGGTAATCAGACTACCACCACATAATGCAAGACCAGCAGGAGTATTTCGGCTATCCCTCAGGTAATTAAATTGCATACTGCCAAGAGAGTAATAACAAGTTATGATTTCCCATACACAAACCAATATTTGTAATAATTACACATTAATTGTCAATTGATTATCTAATTTTCCAGATGTGTCATGAATAACATAATGATGGAGATCATTTAAAAAGGCTTGCTCATTAAAATGTTTAAAATTTCTCTTAACAACAACTCGAGACTGGGTTCTCCTCAGACACGTATCTCTAATACAGGCTATGGGACAATGGTCACTTATTTCAAAAACACCAGAAGCAACAATTTTATCTGACCTATTAGATAAAATGAAGTCTATTAGAGTAGACTTTGTTAGGTTTTTAGATTTGGTCTGGTTGGGACAGAAATCAACTGGGTTAATTTAAGATTGCTACAGATCTCCTTAAAATAATCAGAAACATGTGTTAACCAATCCAGGTTAAAATCACCCAAGATCACCAATTCAGAGTTAACATATTGAGAGAACAACTCTGCCAGCTTATCAAGAGAGATGGTGTGAGCTGAGTGGGCCTATAGGCCCCCACGACTACAATTGAATTATTAGAACCAAATTCTATCTTCAGAGCTATGAATTCAAAGTATATTGGTATAGCAACAGCATTTAAAATAGTGAAAGGAAAACAAGATCTAACATATATGGCTACACCACCTCCCCTTCCAACTCTATCCATTCTATATAGATTGTAATCATCAAAGGCTACTTCAGAGTCAAAAATGCTTTTTAAAGCTAGGTTTCAGTCAAAACCAGAATATCAGGGTTCGCCTGTGAAATCAAAATATTCAAATGATTTCATTTCTGAGGCTGCAGCAAGCTTCTGATATTCAGGTGAAGTAGCCCCAAACTTTTTCTGGCCTTTAAACAATATGGACTATTTAGACAAATTGAGGTGGGATCCATCTGGTGACCAATCAGAGAGGGGGGAGAAACACATGGGATAGTAATACGACTGGAATTATGGAGGGCGGCATGTACAGGACCTTATCTAAAACACTAGTATTACAGAATGAAGATGTCAGAGATTAAAACATGGATTCATATTTGCGTTCCAATCAGACTTTGAGGGTACATTAAAAACTGAAACAATCACCTCAGTCCTTATCACTATGATTCTGCTTCAACTCCATCAGCCAAAATGCTCCCAAAGGCCACTCAGACCTACAGTATCAGTGTACTTCAGAGCTGGGGGGTTTAATCAAGTGGAACATTCAATAGGTGATACCATTGGTGGGATCGACCAAAAAGTCTATGGATTATTTTTGCCTCTTCAGGCGTGAACTTGGATGGTCTCAATGGATTAATCTCCCCTAACCTGGTACTATATGAAAGGGTCAGAGATACATGGCAGAGGTCAACAACCCTCACCCTGCACCCTAGCCCACCCCAAACCCTATTCAGCCCTGTGGTGCCAGATGGTGTCTGTGTGTATGTGTGTGTGTGCGTGAGAGTGTGCTTGTCAGTGTGTCTGTCAGCATGTGTATCTGTCTGTGTGAACATGTGTATGTTTGTGTTAGAGAGAGAGTGTGTGTGTCAGAGTGTGTGTCTGTGTATGTCTGCCAGAGTATGATTGTGTGTCAGGGTGCATGTGTGTTAGTGTATGTCTGTCAGAGTATGTTTGTGTGTTAGGGTGCATGTGTGTAAGTGTATGTATGTATGAGGGTTTGTGTGAGTGTATGTATGTCTGTCTAAGTTTGTGTATGTGTGTGTGTCTGTCTGTCTGTATGAGTGTGTTTGTGTGTGTGTGTCTGTCTGTGTGAGCGTGTTTGTGTGTGTGTGTCTGTCTGTGAGAGTGTGTGTGTCGCTCTGATTAATATGAGACTTTAAGCTTGCCCCACCTCCCCCCCCCCCCCCCCCCCCCCCCCCTCAAAGAAAAGAACATTACAAGGTGACGCTAATGAGTGCCACATCCACGAAGTGAAGCACTGAACTGCCAACATCATTATTTCCAGGGGTACTTCTGCAACTACAGAACTCTGCACAGAGACTGCATTGCCACGGCGAGAAATAATTACACTGACAAATGATGAAGCCCAATGTGTGATGGCATAGCCTTTGCCTCCTGCACTCACTCTCTTCCGCTTGAAACTGCTCGATGCAACAAATGTGTTTATAATCACATTTCCTTCCTTTTTTTTGTTTTTTGCTTAACTTTCATTTTATATAGACATCCTCGCTGAGCTACAGGACACATTCATATAATAAATTATTGCTGAGATTGTTTTCTATTAATGCATAGTTGAGCGCCAATCTTGGGACCCCAAATTGTTCATTTTTCTGCAACAATTTGCATTTAGTTTTGGGAGAAATAAATAGGTTTGCCAGAATGAGATTCAAACTTCAATACTAATCCTAAATGAGCCAAATAAATGTACACTGACTGTCAAGGAGAACACATTTGTATTTAAAGGAGCCATACAGCTCAAACTTGCCTTTAATGAAGACTTGCAGACCTGGAGGGAAGAGATGTTATATTTTTTTAGCTATCATCGACAGGGCCAGTGCGATAAATGCAGAACTTAAAAAGGGTTTAGTCAAGAAGACAGTCCTAAAACTTCAGTGGAACTTTGTGCATAGATTTATGTAAATTTATGGAAACAAAACAATACATGAGTATTTATTTACGAATTAGGAGTTTCCGATCAGATCAGCTTGAATAATTCTTGCACTGCTATTAGGCACATTTTTGGTGGGATATTGAACCATTCTGTGAGAGGTAAAGCCTCTAGTTCTTTTAAAAGTAAAATCTTTGAAAAATCTTCCTCTATATTCTAGAATTTTCCATAAAGGCCTAATGATGTTTACATCTGTTGAGTTGGGAAGATGGATTCATGGAAGGTATGTTAGTTGTGTGCATGGGAATGTTGTTGTGATGGGATGTGGGAACATCTTAAGGAAGCAATGTTTGCACCATAGCGTGCTCCTGGTCAGCTAAAATGTTTTCTTATTCCTAGGCCAAATTTGTTTATGCAGACAAATAATTGGATCTACTCTAAAGTGATAGGTCCCCCACCATGTTTAATAGCTAAGAACATGCAATTTAAGTTGAAAGGTTCAACTGGTTCTGTCCAATCAGAAACCTGTCCTGGGTACAAAAGGACTCATCAGACAAAAATGTATGTGTATTTAAGAGAAACCGAAAGCTATAAAACCAATAAGTTAAATAGAAGATACATTGAATGGACATTCCGTATAAATCTAGCAAGGAATACTTCTAGCATTGTCGATGCGTTCAACTATGCATTAAATGTGCGTTCTATTGATTTTGTTGTGTTATGCCCCTGCTTTAAAACTGTTCTGTTGTTCAATAGACCTTTAAATGCTTTAATCAAGGAAGGAGAAGTTTTGAATTCGTATTATCAATTGAAAGTGTGATTTGTTTTTCTAATGCATCTTTATAAAAGTGACAATAAAGGTAATAAGAACCTTTTCCATTTCTTTTTACAGCCAGCGAGCTTCAGTTTCTTTTCCTTTAAATTATGTCTTGCTACCGTGTTTTGCCATCCAGATGGCTAGCCAGTTGTAATGAAGAAATCAGGGGGGTTAGAGACAAAGCCATATGGATATGTAACTATTCGGCGCAGGGCAGAGTAATTAATGGGAGTGAGACTGGAGTTGATAATTTTATACCTTTGTGAAAATGACCTTGTTGATAAGACAAGTTCCTTGATCTAATTTCTCTGTCTGCTTTTCACATGTTGTTCTGATCCAAAGTGTGATATGGCCTCAGTTTCCCAGCTTGTTTTACATTTGACCCTGCAGTTGGCAGAGCTTAATTACAATGCCTGTTACAGGTTTGATACCTTGTCATATATTTTTTTCTTATTCAAAATATATCAATTTATACATTTACTTAAAAACTATATTTATAAACTATATCAAACTAAATATATAGTAATCTAGTCTTCCCCATTAATTTTAATTGTCTGGAAAGATCACAATATTAATTTTTGAAATTCTAAAATTCTGTATCACTCAAATAGTGCAGAGAGAAGATTGTCTTTATCAGATAAATGAGACATACTCATTTGTGTGATGGAAAATCCCAGTGGAATTATGAAACAATTCAACTACGTTTTGTTTTCATCTAGCCAGATGCCAAGATATTTATATTCTGTAACTCTCTCAATACTGTATCCATCTATTTGAAACTATGTTTTGTTTTTAGGAAATGCATCTCATTCTTTCCTCCTTTCATTGATCAAATGGAAAAACAAGAAATGTATCACAATCAGAGTCTCTCATCAGGGCAAAAAAGGGATCCTACATTATTGTAGTTCATGCGACAACTATGAAACTGGAAAATAGCCCAAAATGCAAGCTATGGCCCAGCATAAGGCATACTGGGAAATCATGTCTTGTGAAAACTTACTTGACTTTACACAAGTACTGCCCAAAAAATAAAATCATTTGACTAACCTTTGTAGAACTGAGAAGAATGACTTTTCATTTAAGAAGATGGTAGACAAGTCTACATTAATATATTCATCTGAAAAGTGACTAGCTGTTCTACAGGAGATAACCTCTTGTCAGGCTAATTCAAGTATGAGGCCTTTCCCTTTGTTTCTCCCTCAGAGTTAGCGGCTCAAAAACAGCACAGCCAAATAACAACCCAAAGTCCACACACACCCACACACACACCACACACACCCACACCCACACCCACACCCACACCCACACACCACACACACACACACACACACACACACACACACACACACACACACACACACACACACACACACACACACACACACACACACACACACACACACACACACACACACACACACACACACACACACACACACACACACACACACACACACACACACACACACACACACACACACACAAAAAAAAAAAAAAAAGTCCACCTTCAGCCTCTAAAGCTGTGCTTAAATAGAAGGCTTAATTGAAGGCAAGTACTCACAGCTGGGTTGATTAGGAATCACTCACAGGTGAGCCTGCCTGTTTGTGAGGCCACTGCTGTTGCTGCTCCAGTTAACTCTACAGGCTGAGAGAGGGAACCAGGAGACTGACAGAAGTAAAATGGGAGGAGCTAAGGAGCTTGCTCCTCCCTCCATATCACCCAGCACTACAACTCCCCCGCCCCCAAAATTCAGACCATAGTGAGGAGGCAGCAAAACTCTATCGCCAAGAAAGAGCATTTAGGTCCCATTGGGCCCCATCCCTAGGGTCAACCCATCCCCAGGGTCAATTTGAGGGTCATTTCCTGGGGCCTGGTAGGACCCAAGGGGAGGCCTGGAAGCCCAAACTGTTCCCAGGGCCCAGCAACGGGGCAGTGCTCCCTTGTAGGCCTGTGGCAACCAGCTGGAAGGGGCCCTTGGACCAGGGTGGCACAGGCCATGCCACAACCCTAGTAAGGCCTGCTGGAACCTCTGGCAGGCCTGCTGGGTCAGCAGGTGAAGGGCAGGCCGGGCCCACATGCAGGCCCACTGGTTTGGCAGTGTGCTGTCTGGCAGACCCACTGGGTCGGTAGGTGGCAGAGGGCAGGCTGGGCCCTTTGGCAGGCCCACTGGATCGGAAGGTGGCAGAAAGGCGGCCAAGCTCCCTGGCAGGTCTGCTAGGACAGCGGGCAGCAGAGACCAAGGTTGGCCCGCTGACAGGCCTAGACTGGGTAAACTACCTGTTAGTGAGGCCACTGCTGTTGAACCTCTGGCTAACTCTCCAGGCAGAGGGAGGGAACCAGGCAGTACAATGGGAGGAGCTAAGGAGCTTGCTTCTCCCTCCACCTCTCCTGATGCCACACACTATTTTTATATTTACACCACTGTTGTGTGTTCTACTACTATTTTTATATTTACACCACTGTTGTGTGTTCTGCTACTATTTTCTTCTCTTTGCTGAAATCTGATAGGTGGTACCTACCTTTCTACGGTCTCTCAGTTGCATTCTGTAAACATTTCATTGACAACAGTCAGGTCCAAATGACAAGTAATTGTGGGATACTATAGAGCTTTCATTAATCTAAAACTCGAGCTGTTTTCTCAAGAAGCTGCGTTGTCTCACAGCTAACTGAATGTTTAAAATATGGATACTGTATCACTGAAGTATTTCCAGATTCTCGTTCTACAAAATTAATGAAGCCGAACCCTGGTGGCTGTTTACATTGGACTGTGTTTTAATTGACCGTCTGGGTGTAGTCGCTGCCGATGCTTTTGTAATTAACAGGAGATTAATTTTTGCTCTGACATCCGCAAGTCTGAGGAAAAAAGGCTTATATACGGTTCAATAATTGATTACAAGTCAGGCAATTGGGCTCAGCTCAATTAGAGGAATTCTCGTTAAAAGACAAGGCTGTAATCACAAAATGCAAAGTCTGCAGTCATAAGAAATAGGGCATTCTTATATAGAGAGACAGGGACTTTTCCCATTTCATACAAAAAGACGTGGTCTGTGCATCCATGTTCAAACATTGTCAGTAGAAGAAGAATAAGACAATGGCAATTATGTCGCTGGAGATAACAAACAATGTAACTTAGCAAAAACAATGATGTTATAATTTTGTGTAACTGTATATAATTTAGATGATTTTTACATAGTTTTACATTGTTATAGATTTATAGTTTTACTATAAAAAAATGAAGCAAATGACACCTTAACTTTATTGTTGTATATTGGGTTTTTAACAAAATTAAACATTTACAAGTGATAATTACTAGATACATTTTAATTACAGGGGGTATGAGGGAATTGGAGAGGGTTAATTAACAAATTCATATTAAGTTATGAATGATCTTTTTTTAAAAACGGACACTGGCCAGGATCCAATCATCATGCATAATTAGCCATGATTTCTAATGAAAGTGTATGTAAGCACAAGTCTGTCTTATTAATTATCATGGTACCTACATTTTACAAACCTGTGTTTTTTTCACATCACTTGATTTTAATTGAGCTGAATTTCAAAGTGAGGTGGTTTATTGGGCCAGTGTTTTTCAGAACAGAATCATTTTAGCAACCACCTACATTATACATTTTTGTCAAAACAAGTAAATTCACACCCTCAGCCAGTAGAGTGGTATAGTTATTGGACCTTAAAATAAACTAGCCGTGCATAAGTCAGCAAATATTCAAGACTAAGTCAGATTTGTCAAAGCCTTTAGCACATGTTCAATTTTTGCACCTGCAATTTCAGTGATTTGTAATTGGAGCAAACAAACTACCTCAACCAATCACATGCTGTCTCGGTCTAATTGCACCAGCAGAACAGTTTTGTACATACTGAATGCTTTAGAGCAGTCCTTGCATATATCAGGAGGGTACTGATAGCTAGTGGGGTGGAGATTAGTCCCTCAGACCTTCAGATTTCATGGCTGTCTGTGCTGGAAGACTGGAAACCATTTCATATGAAAGAGTGGGGAGAGGCTCAAAAATCTGAAGAAATAGCTGCATGTAATTTATTCAGCAGGAACAAAACAACATACAGTTTGACTGCAGAGTAAAAATGATGCCTGCAAAAAAGCTTCTTGATTATAGAAGCGAACTGGGTGCCAGTGGGTCCAGGGCAGCGGTGGTGTCAGGGACACTTGCATCACTGGCTGCCTTTTGGAAAACACTGCTGGTGTGAATACATGCTCAGGCTCAAATCACAGCAGGGATCACTTAATGCTTAAATCCTTTTCATCGCTAAATGTTTCTCTGACATGCTGCTAATTAGCCTCCCTGCTCTCTTTCAACAGCTACTCAGGAAAGGAAATGGCGGTGAAAACAGCATCACAAAATAAACAAAAGGAAGAGAGTTATCCTGAAGATCGAGATATGGGGGGGGGGGGTGTTAGAATAGAATCACAACGAGATTGCCCTGTGTTTCATCAGTCACTTACAGAGAGACACTGCTGTAAGGATACACCCAATCGATCCCTCTCACAGGGAGAAACAGGAACATACTGGCAAGTCAGACATGCAGCTTTATTGCGGACCCTGCCCCTACACAATCTACTTCAACTTCACTGTGCTTTAAATGTGTCGTTACAGTCAGAGTTTCAGTCAAGTGAATGCTTATTTGCATTCAGTACTCATATGTAGATTGATGAACCTCAACATACATTATTCATTCTAAACACTTTGCTCCCAAAAACAAAAGCATGGTGCTGATGCATGTTTTGGAATGTGAAACAGAAACATGATATGAGTGATGCTTGTCTGCATTTTTATTTGGACAATAAGCTAAATAAAAGCATGCAGTTATCACTTATACAACTTTTTTTGGATCTCCCAATAGAGACGCATGGTAGCACTTCAGATATTTCCATAGCCCTGCACAGTCAACTCTGCTGATGGAGAGGAAATGGATTTGACACAGTGCAGTCTGCATCCTGTTAAAGCACTGCTGTAGTGTGTTGATGGGCCCCGCAGTCTGCATCCTGTTAAGGCACTGCTCCAGTGTGTGGATGGGCCCTTATGGTCTGCATCCTGTTAAGGCACTGCTCCAGTGTGTGGATGGGCCCCACAGTCTGCATCCTGTTAAGGTACTGTTCCAGTGTGTGGATGGGCCCCACAGTCTGCATCCTGTTAAGGCACTGTTCCAGTGTGTGGATGGGCCCCACAGTCTGCATCCTGTTAAGGCACTGTTCCAGTGTGTGGATGGGCCCCACAGTCTGCATCCTGTTAAGGTACTGTTCCAGTGTGTGGATGGGCCCCACAGTCTGCATCCTGTTAAGGCACTGTTCCAGTGTGTGGATGGGCCCCACAGTCTGCATCCTGTTAAGGCACTGTTCCAGTGTGTGGATGGGCCCCACAGTCTGCATCCTGTTAAGGCACTGTTCCAGTGTGTGGATGGGCCCCACGGTCTGCATCCTGTTAAGGCACTGTTCCAGTGTGTGGATGGGCCCCACAGTCTGCATCCTGTTAAGGCACTGTTCCAGTGTGTGGATGGGCCCCATGGTCTGCATCCTGTTAAGGCACTGTTCCAGTGTGTGGATGGGCCCCATGGTCTGCATCCTGTTAAGGCACTGCTCCAGTGTGTGGATGGGCCCCATGGTCTGCATCCTGTTAAGGCACTGCTCCAGTGTGTGGATGGGCCCCATGGTCTGCATCCTGTTAAGGCACTGCTCCAGTGTGTGGATGGGCCCCATGGTCTGCATCCTGTTAAGGCACTGCTCCAGTGTGTGGATGGGCCCCATGGTCTGCATCCTGTTAAGGCACTGCTCCAGTGTGTGGATGGGCCCCATGGTCTGCATCTTGTTAAGGCACTGCTCCAGTGTGTGGATGGGCCCCATGGTCTGCATCTTGTTAAGGCACTGTTCCAGCATGTGGATGGGCCCTGATGGTCTACATCCTGTTAAGAACATAAGAACATAAGAACATATTATGACGAGGATAGGCCATTTGGCCCAACAAAACTTGCTATTTGATAAGGAACTGTTGAGGCACTGCTCCAGTGTGTGGTTGGGCCTCATGGTCTGCATCTTGTTAAGGCACTGTTCCAGCATGTGGATGGGCCCTGATGGTCTACATCCTGTTAAGAACATAAGAACATAAGAACATATTATGACGAGGATAGGCCATTTGGCCCAACAAAACTTGCTATTTGATAAGGAACTGTTGAGGCACTGCTCCAGTGTGTGGTTGGGCCTCATGGTCTGCATGTTGTTAAGGCACTGCTTCAGCATGTGGATGGGCCCTGATGGTCTACATCCTGTTGTGAAGGCTCTGCTCCAGTGTGTGGATGGGCCCCATGGTCTGCTGCTGAATCTGTATGTTAATTATGACTTATGATATGTTACTGATCATATGAGAGGGCACATATGGTCCACTGTGGAGCACAAAGAAGAACAGATTCAGTTAAACACAAGTTACACACTTAATATCACTCTGAGCCTTGTGTGTAAAACATCTTTTTATTTGAGTGCAGTCTGAAAAGAGGTGGCAGGTGACACCCTGGGCTGTAGAGGGGAATGTTGCGTATTTGTTCTCCCAGACAGCAGGAGTTGCAGTGATAACGGTGGGAGCTTTAAAAGATTGGGCATGATGAACTGGGTGAAAAAGTATTTTAAAAAGTCACGCATTGGTGTTTCAATCACTTTTAGTGATGTTATGTAGAGCAACACTCAGACAGAGATAAAAAAGTGACGCAGAAAGAGAAGGAGAGTAAAAGACAATGAGAGAGAGAGAGACAGAGAGAAACCAAACAAATGATGCAGATGTCCACATTCATTCTGACAGCTAATGCTATTTGATAAGGGACAGGAGCGCGTAAACATTTTCTCCAGACCTGTTTAGCACAAACCGCTAATGCAGTTTTCAGTCATTGCCGCGGTTAATGAAATGTCTGATCCTTAAATGAAAGTTGAAATTTCAGACGTCCCCCTTGGGCAACGCACTCACATTAAAATAATGGCATCCGACATCTAATTACCCTAATGATCTAGATTGGGACTCTTGTGAATGCATTATTCAGTGAAAATGTATTTTTTAGCATGCAGCTGAAGTGAGTGATGTTCGTTCAGCCGTTCATGGGTGCTGCTCAATGTTACAGTTAGAATAGGATGTTCCTGCTCGGGTCCCGGTGAAATGAAGAATGATGTGTGTTTGAATATTGGCTCGGTACACACAGATCACCGGAAGTAGGCCAGATTGTTTGAATAAATCTATCAGGACATTCCACTGACATAGGCCTACAGAATAAATCACGACTGACTGCTCCGCTCTGCTCCTCCCTACGAATCATTAAAGACCGCTGACCTCTTTGATTTTGGAAATACTTCCCCTGTTTGAGGGTTGCTGGTTGGATAAATAGAAAAAAAATTATTTATGTATTTGCATTCTGTAGCTGAATTCAAATTGGAAATAAAATGACTGATTGTACGGGTGCATATGACTGCGCAAAATATAGGCGGATAAAGTGAAAGCAGCAAACGTGTCTCCCAGGGGGCAGTGAGTGAGGGCAGGAGTAGCAACAGTTACAGTGACTGAGTGGGTTGTGGGACACTGTAAAAGACAAGGGGGCGGGCAGGGGGAGCGGTTGGGACTGAGGGTAGGGAAGGGAGGAAGAGGGAAGGGGGGAGGGGTGCAGGGGTGATGGATGGAGACACACTGAAAGAGCCAGTGCTCAGGGCTATGTACACTGACACAGGGTATTGCTGCTGTCACACAATCACAGAATGCTGAAGGTGCAAAACCTTCTATGGAATAAGTTTTCCAAAGGATGACTGGTCAAGTCATCGTTTATAAGTGAAACTAGTTCAGGCAGGAAACTCAAGTCAGAGTCTACATCAGCAGACAGCAGCCAACCAATCAGAGAACGACAACACCACATACAGTAATATGGCGGTCAAGCTCACTCACCTCTGCTGTTCATTTGCTGCCTTTTCATACCCAGTGCTAGATTCTCTTTGGTTTTTGCTTGCCTCCTCCACCCCAGCCTCCATCTGTTTGTTTTGCTTCTGTCTGTCATTAGGGGGATTTTGAAGTTCTGCTCCCTGCCTAACTTGTGTTGTTATTTAGTATTTTATTGCTGTACCCCTGGTAGCACCTCCAGAGCAGAACCTTCCATCAAAACTAATGTAATGTCATCTTCATATCAATAAACATTTAAACAAATACATGAGTTTGCCTGACTGAAATATTGTTTTGAAATCTTAAACTTTCAATAACAGACTCCAGGGTCTCTGCTAAATTTTCCTGGGCTACCTGCAGTAATTACCTCCAGTATCCTAAAATTAGAATATTTCCACTATGGATATGTCACATGTCAACTGCAGGGTTGTGGTCAGTTCTCTTTCATATTCTAATTCATGGGAAAATTGCAATTCAGATCATGTGAAGGGTCATAGATTTCTGCCTGAATGATTTCCCACTGTTTCATAGCGCGACATATTTCTACTGCCAAAGCGCAGAACATAAATACGTGAGCTACCTCTTTTTCTTCTGTCAGTCCGATTTTGATGACCAAAAACTGTCTCTTAAGCAACTGCTGTGCACTAACATACACCCTCACCTAATTGGCTTTGCCAGTAGTGGGGGGCATGGAAAGCTCTTTGATTGGATCTGAAAATCTGGTAAACAGGTAAGGTTTTTTTTAAATTCCAGATTAAGAATCTTGAGCAATCGCTATTTTTGACTGACACCATTGCCAGTGAGACTGAGACCATGGACATACTTGGTCATACTTCAGAAACACAAAGTGTACAGTGAATGAACGGTGAACACAGGTAATATGTATTGGTATTAATATAGTTTTGGTATATTGTTCGTTGACCAATGCAGATCATATTACTCAAAATATATATTTGTGAATATATTGCTTCCCCATTTTAAGGTTTGCGGTTGGTTGACACTATAGTTTCCATAATATCAAGTGACATAAGCTTGGCACTGTGCATTCTTGGTCAACTCACTTTCTTTTCCTGGAATACAGAAAAAAACACATGTTAAAGTCCTGAGTGTTTCTCCCCAAAAAGCACAAATGGTTGTAACATACTATGTGCTGTATTTCCTGAATGACCCAAATCTATCAAGCATCATTTCACTCAAATGGATTGAATCCCTTCTAAATTACCATATCCAGTACTTTGTCCTTTTGCACAAACTACTTTTATTCAAAGCATGCATTCAGAATGAGGAATAGCCTGCAGTTCAGCCTGTAGAAAAGGAAAAAAAAAATCCTAAATGCATTTTGACTCAATTTGTATTTAAATGGATTAATGCGCACATATCGCACATATTTCTGGATTACACTCTCGGTAGGGGTAGTTTCGTATAGTAGATTACCCGCTCGCCAGCATCTCAGAATCCATCATATGCAGAATGTGTCAGAATGCATCCTGTTATTTAAATGGGATCATTTCAAAAATGAAAATACACAACATCAAAACTAAATGAGCAATCTAAGGTTTTTTGAACTGTGTCACGCTTTTCAGTTCGTTCCGCTTCGCATTCTGTACAGCGCTCTCACTGAGCTCTCACGACGACCATAATACTGTGTGTCCAGCGAACGTGCTGGGGAGATAGCTGCAGCAGCCGCTGAATGTGGGCGACACTGGTGTAAGCATATACAATAGAGACACATCTGAATACATTAAATTTAATGATAGAGGCTCGCTATTCCACAAATATGGTAATGTATCTTGTTTGACATTTGCTATGCTTAAGCGCTAATGGAAAGAAATCCAAGTCGAATAGCTGTGTACTATACTTGACATTCTAGCGATGCCGTGACCGATGCAGTAGCACAGCTCAAGTCATCTCTTCGCAGATATACATATTTGCTGAACATACACATTTTTAGTACAACTTTTAACAAACAAGATTTGTATTTTATAAACAGTGTATTTTTAAGTTTGGTGCCTGACTGTCTTCCTAAGTGCTCTGTGTCAACAGTCATTAGCAGGGTTTGCGCTAAAGCAGGCATCTGGATACTTTTTCCCCACACAAACACTGGAGACTTAATTAAACTGCTGGAGGATTTTCTTTCACTTAAAGCAGTTCAGGTAAAACGCTGTGAATGTAAAACTGCCAGTCAATTTACTTCTAGTCACAAGGTTAACCAAATGTATTCTCTTCAGGTCAGGTGAAGCCAAAGGAAGTGTTGGAACCCAACATTACTGTAGTTCATTTAAATATTTTTTGACATCTTGCAATGGGAAAAGCTGGCTGTGGTAGTGAGGTTAGTGGAGAGAGAGGGAATGGAGGGGTGTAATGGTGAAGGGTGGGGTGGGGCTGCACGGCAGAAGGGTGCAGGATGGGGCTCAGGATGCTAGGCCCCAGTCAGCCAGGTGTACTGCCAGAGGGATGGCGAGGTCACTTCCTGTGTCTGCCCTAATTAACTGTAAACAATGTCTCAGACACACAGCACAAACCATGGCCACTGTTCACTCAGTTCAACATCTGTCCTTTTGCAATCATTTCCAAACATTGAACGTGCTTAGAAGGTGTTTTTTGTTATTGGTAAGTTGTATAACGGTGCAAAAATTTGATCTTGGGCTTGGTGTCCATGGGGGCAGCGTCATACCTCACAATTTTGAGTGACGTGAACACCCCACCGGACCACTAGAAGAGAAAAAGAAATACAAAAGAAAGGAAGTAGATGTGAAGGTGGAAATGGGAAGGGGGAGGGATGCTGGAAGCAGTGTGCCTGATGGGAGATAAGGTACGTGGCAATTTAATACCAGAAAACCGGATTGGCTGGATGAAGGTATTTGAATGAGGGGTGACCTTAAAATATTTCACCCGAACTTTTGTTTCGACAAAATCCATTTAAAGCATGGAATGTTTCTATGGAAATATGTCACATTTAATTAAACATGTACAATGTTGTATTGCTGCGGAGGAACATTCATGTTACATTACTCAGGCAATTATATGACAGGAGTGGGAGTTAAAATGTTACATTATGGATTTTGGTTACAGCCTAGATTCAATTTATTATGAACAGTTGTTAACATAACAAGTATGTTTGAAAGTATGCAAATCACAAGATTGTTCTCTCTACTTATTACACTCAACACACAGCCATTAATGTCTAAACTGCTGGCAACAGAAGTGAGTACACCCCTAAGTGAAAATATCCAAATTGGGCCCAATTAGCCATTTTCCTTCCCCGGTGTCATGTGACTTGTAGTGTCACAAGGTCTCAGGTGTGAATGGGGAGCAGGTGTGTTAAATTTGGTGTTATCGCTCTCACACTCTCTCATACTGGTCACTGGAACTTCAACATGGCACCTCATGGCAAAGAACTCTCTGAGGATCTGAAAAAAAGAATTGTTGTTCTACATAAAGATGGCCTAGGCTATAAGAAGATTGCCAACACCCTGAAACTGAGCTGCAGCACGGTGGCCAAGACCATACAGCGGTTTAACAGGACAGGTTCCACTCAGAACAGGCCTCGTCATGGTCGACCAAAGAAGTTGAATGAACGTGCCCAGCGTCATATTCAGAGGTTGTCTTTGGAAAATAGACGTATGAGTGCTGGCAGCATTGCTGCAGAGGTTGAAGGGGTGGGGGGTCAGCCTGTCAGTGCTCAGACCATACGCCACACACTGCATCAAATTGGTCTTCATGGCTGTCGTCCCAGACGGAAGCCTCTTCTAAAGATGATGCCCAAGAAAGCCCGCAAACAGTTTGCTAAAGACAAGCAGACTAAGGACATGGATTACTGGAACCATGTCCTGTGGTCTGATGAGACCAAGATAAACTTATTTGGTTCAGATTGTGTCAAGTGTGTGTGGCGGCAAACAGGTGAGGAGTACAAAGACAAGTGTGTCTTGCCTACAGTCAAGCGTGGTGGGAGTGTCATGGTCTGGGGCTGCATGAGTGCTGCCGGCACTGGGGAGCTACAGTTCATTGAGGGAACCATGAATGCCAACATGTACTGTGACATACTGAAGCAGAGCATGATCCCCTCCCTTCTGAAACTGGGCCACAGGGCAGTATTCCAACATGATAACAATCCCAAACACACCTCCAAGATGACCACTGCCTTGCTAAAGAAGCTGAGGGTAAAGGTGATGGGCTGGCCAAGCATGTCTGCAGACCTAAACCCTATTGAGCATCTGTGGGGCATCCTCAAACAGAAGGTGGAGGTGCGCAAGGTCTCTAACATCCACCAGCTCTGTGATGTCGTCATGGAGAAGGGGAAGAGGATTCCAGTGGCAACCTGTGAAGCTCTGGTGAACTCCATGCCCAAGAGGGTTAAGGCAGTTCTGGAAAATAATGGTGGCCACACAAAATATTGACACTTTGGGCCCAATTTGGACATTTTCACTTAGGGGTGTACTCACTTTTGTTGCCAACAGTTTAGACATTAATGGCTGTGTGTTGAGTTATTTTGAGGGGACAGTAAATTTACACTGTTATACAAGCTGTACACTGACTACTTTACATTGTATCAAAGTGTCATTTCTTCAGTGTTGTCCCATGAAAAGATATGACTAAATATTTGCAGAAAGGTGTACTCACTTTTGTGAGATACTGTATATATACCAACTACACAACAATATCATTAAATTGATAGGCTACTGTTTTAAGTGTTCAGCATTTAAAAATAATTGCATTATGACATTTTAATATCATCAACTACCGTTGAGACATTTTTTTCACTCTGATAATTTAGCACATTTTGTGGGGTTTTACACAGTGGGTTTGACCTTGCATGTAATATTATTCTATAAAACTGTGTATTTTGAGATTTTTATTGAGTAGATATTGAAAAAAGGAACAAATACCATAAAACATTTCACAAAGTATTCAGTATTTTCTTTGGAGTGTCACTATATTTTAGCAAGCAACCCCATCCAGTCGCTGCACACAGCTACTCACATCAGCAGAAAATCCGTTGTGGTTTAACTCCAGAGTATTCATCACCCTGTCAAGGCATCCTGAACCGCGCGCTCAGGACACAACGTCGATGCCCATTCTTCCTTCCCTGAGCTCTGCCACCCTCCTACAGTGCTGCCGACTCAGTCGTTTTTACCGCTAAATTTAGTATCATTTTCAAACACCGTCAGGGCCCTTTCTTCTATATCCAACTAGTGACAGATCTAATGCCTTTTAAGATCACTTTGAGAGCTTTACTAATTAAAATGGTGTGGGTAACCACCTCCCATAGGTCTATGTCAGTCAATAGGGTTTGCTGTTAATTTCTAAATAAGCCCCGCCCCCACCATGATTACATTACACAGGAGACTGACATCTGTGGAAATAAATCCAGGCGTACACTGGATGCAATTATGTTTTGACCTTCGACAGCAGTTTTTTGCTTTGCCATCTCTCACGTTACAGAACTTCAAAGTCGTTCACCCAAGTTGTCAACAGTCTTCCAATGAAAATGTAATGACCAAATACATATTCAATTTTATCCAACTTCGTAACCTTTGCAATTTAGGTTCTGATTTTCTTGAGTATCTCCAAGTTTCATTTTCTTGATTATATTAAAAGGCAAAAATAAATTGCGAAAGTGAGAAGGCTTATCCAAGTGTGGAACAATAGCTGCCTGGTCATATACAGTACACTAAAAGTACACTACAAAAGAATGGTGCTAAGCACTCGCTGTGATTATAATCAGACCAGGTTTGCCCTTATTTTCTAATGGATGTATTTACTTCATCTGTGATTTTTATAAGTGGGTTTTTTACACTTAGGTACATACAGCAGGTCGGAGGTCAGTGGAGGGGCTTATATGGGGTCTGCTTAATTGGTCAACTCCGCCTCCATTAATCCAACAACTCCTATGGATCCATTCCTATTTTACTTATTACAGTCTGCTTTCTGGCAAGGCAACAACACGGTGTCACTGTTTGAGATGGAAAACTAAACTTTTCAAAATTATATATACTATCATGCATAGAGCTTTGGAATTCTGCACTGTAAGTAATAAAATTCTTTCTCAAATGCAGGTTCTGAGACAGCAAATATATTATTCCTGACCAGAGCCAGTCTCAGTACTGCTGTAGGGCTCTAGCAGACTCAGTCTGAGCAGTGCTGTAGGGCCCTACCAGAGCCTATCATAGCCACCTTCAGCCCAACCAGAGTCAGTCTGAGCACTGATTTAGGGCCCTGTCAGAGCCAGCCTCAATACTGCTGTAGGGCCCTACCAAAGCCAGCCTCAGCACTGCTGTAGGGACCTACCAGAGTCACACTCATCACTGCTGTAGGGCCCTACCAGAGTCATCCTCAGAACTGCTCTAGGGCCCTACCAAAGCCAGCCTCAGCACTGCTGTAGGGCCCTACCAGAGTCGGTCTGAGCACCGCTTGCTGTTGTCCTGACGTCATGATGTCAGGACAACAAACTCCTGCGCAACGTTTGCAAGACCAAGGAGCTGACCAAGGAGGAGGCTGTAGGGAGGGGGGCACGCCCCCATCCACATCGAGGGAACAGCAGTGGAGAGGGTCAGCTGTTTCAGACATCGCCGAGGATCTGAGCTGGTCACACCACATAGGCGTGGTCTTGAAGACAGCGAGGCAGCGGCTCTTCTTCCTGAAGCAGCCGAGGAGGTCCGGCATGGACTCCAGGATACTCACCAACCAGGTGTACCACTGAGAGAATCCTGCCTGGGAGCATCATGGCCTGGTACGGTGACTGCACTGCCCTCAACCGCAAAGCGCTACAGAGGGTGGTTAGTTCACAACGCACATCGCCAGGGCTGAGCTGCCAGCCATCCAGGACCTGAACAGCCAGCCCTGCAGGAGGAAGGCACAGCGGATCCTCTTGGAACCCAGCCATCCCAGCCACAGAATTTTTAACGCTCCTGCCGTCTGGCAGGGGGTACAGAGGCATGTTCAGGGACTGCTTTTACCCACAAGCCATCGGACTGCAAAAAGGTTTACAGTAACACAATGGCGCGCACACACCCAGTGATTGGACTCTTACTCCACACACCTCCTTTACTCTGTTTACATTGCTTAATATTAGTTACTTTTTTGAATTTGTATCTCCTTTATATTTTTATATCTTATCTGTACCTCAGTTTTATATTGTACTTCAGATTTTTTATTTTTTTATTATTTATTGCTTCAGATTTTTTATTACTTCAGATTTTTATAATTATTACATCAGATTTTTATAACTTATTTAAATTTAGTTTTTATTTTGTTATGCCTTTTTTACTTCTATGCAAAAGTGTGTTGGCACTGAGACTAAGAATTTCATTACTGGTAATGATGTTTGCAGTTGTAGAGCCAGCCACAGCATTGCTGTAGGGCCCTATCATAGCCACCCTCAGCACTGCTCTAGGGCCCTACCAGTGTCAGTCTGAGCACTGCTGTATCAGAGCCAGCTGTATATACTCCAATCAGCCATAGCATTATGACCACCAGCCTTATATTGTGTAGGTCCCCCTTTTACTGCCAAAACAGCCCTGATACATTGAGGCATGGACTCCACCAGACCTCTGAAGGTGTGCTGTGGTATCTGGCACCAAGACGTTAGCAGCAGATCCTTGAAGTCCTGTTAGTTGCGAGGTGGGTCCTCCATGGATCGGACTTGTTTGTCCAGCAGATCCCAAAGATACTTGATTGGATTGAGATCAGGGAAATTTGGAGGTCAAGTCAACACCTTGAACTTGTTGTTGTGTTCCTCAAACCATTCCTGAACCATTTTTGCTTTTTGGCAGGGTGCGTTATCCTGCTGAAAGAGGCCACTGCCAATCCATGACAGGGTGTACATGATCTGCAACAATGCCTAGGTAGGTGGTACATGTCAAAGTAACATCCACATGAATGGCAGGACCCAAGGTTTCCTAGCAGAACATTACCCAAAGCATCACACTGCCTCTGCCAGCTTGCCTTCTTCCCATAGTGCATCCTGGTGCCATGTGTTTCCCAGGTAAGTGACACACATGCACCCGGCCATCCACTTGATGTAAAAGAAAATGTGATTCATCAGACCAGGCCACCTTCTTCCATTGTTCCATTGTCCAGTGCCCATTGTTAGTGCTTTCGGCAGGTAAGTAAATTAACTAAATAAAGACACTGTTGCAAAACATAACTTTGTATTTCTCAGATTGTAAGGCTTCAGCTATTACTTCTGTAGACTACAGTGGTCGCTTGTGTGGTTATGGAAGACTGTTTTAAAGTCACCTTTTCTGTTCGCTGCCGTGGGAGACACAGGTACATGTTCCAATGTATTAGCAAAAGGGATTATAACAGTAACACGAAAACGTCGTTTCTGCAATTCAAGTGAAACACGTCACGGACAAATGAAGCTAGAAACGAATTCAAGAATCAATTCTCTGTGGCGTTTCACAGCAAGAAAAATGTTAAGACTTGGTTGCCCCCAAGGCAAGATATGCAGCGCAAGGCGGGAGGCATTCAGCACACCCCAAGGATGCATTGGATCCTAGAGTGGACCACGTCTGACAGACCACTCCAAGTATGGGGAAGTGTAAATGTTAATTAATTTTTTTATCCATATTTACTGGTCTGCTGGGAAACGCATGGATTTCCCGGGAAGTGTACAGATTTCCCATTTTTATGCATATAACATATATATCTATATAGTTACATGTACATATATTTGAACTATTTTACATACAATTTGCAAACTAAAATTTTCTGTTATCTGACCATATTGCTAAAAAATCACAATTAACTCCTGTGTCAATTTCACCCAGCAAATCTATGTCTCTGGCTGGCTGTCTCAGGGATTGTGTCTGAAAGTCTGACTGACTGATGGCTATCTGAAAGAATGATTATTTGACTGACAGACTGACTGACAGACTGCCCAACTGGCTGAGCGGCTCCCACACTAGCAAAATTTTATTTTGAGGGAGAGTGGAGGAGGAAAAGGTCATCGGGGTTAAGCCCTCACCACGTCTAACCCATTACAGGAACCCAGCCACTGCTGCCCTGTCTTCAAAAGCAATAAACATTTTTTTTCAGTTTGAGGCGCAACAGAGCACAGCACAGCCAGACATGGGGCCCGGTAAGTCCAGTGCTGAGCGACCTCACCTCCGCGCAGGGATCGGACAGCAAACACTCAGTGCAGCCAGCCAGCTTTATTGCTCTCTTCTTCACAATCCAGGCGAAATTAAAAAATAAAAAAGTTTTGTTTGAACTTTAATACTTCACTTTCTTCGAGATGCAATGGCCGTCTGACAGGAGGTTGAAGCGATGTGACTGAATCACAAATGTAGCTCTACTCTGTTTATTGGTGTGATGTAAAATGTAGTTTAATTTATAAAATAACGACATTTTAAATATATGGCTACCCATCTGCTTCTGTTTTGGATTTAGAATTTGTGTGAGCGCCCTACAGATTTACTTTCAATTATTTTTGGAGTAGTTCATATTAGCTTTGCTGTTTTTCTTTTTTCTATCTTTTTTTTGATTAGGAACAAAGAAAATGCTGCTTCTACACCCAACTGTACTGGAGAGTCAAAAACCACACCCTTGTTCTATCTGATTGGCTCAAAATCAGCACACCACTTTGCATAAATAAACAGACATGGCATATCTGGTGGATTTTCTGGAGCTATCCACTTTGTCACTGCCTGTATTACATGAGTTAAGCTGCAACAAATATGAACAGCACCTGTTAGATTCATTTAGAAAAAAGAATAAGACATTGAACACTGAGATTTAAAAAATAATTCAGCAAATAATGCATTTAACAGCATATAAAAAAGAAAATAGAGAGGATAGTCGTGAGCCTAATAAAATGTGCTTTAGCACCTGTACCATTATATAAGCAGCTATGGTAACTTATGGTCACTAGAACCATTTTATTAAACAAATGTTGGACATTTATTAATACATAATTAATACAAATTGGCCTGGAATAAATCATTCCTCCCATGTTATAGAAACGCTTTGTATAGCAGTGGTATCCATCACTATGACAGCGTATATTAGTATTTCTTAACCAATAAATTCTCTTATGTATATAGGAACATTCATGCAAGCAATAAAAGTCACTTATCTTCAACCACTTGGACTGAATATAAACCCAAATATGGAGCTCAAATCACTGCACTTCTCAGATTCTCAATTAGAAAAATGGATATGAATATTTCTTCAATGAAACAAAAACAACTTGAAGAAAAAATGATTCATACTGAGACAACACTGTTCAGTGATTAACAAAAATAAAAGAATGGATATTGCAGCAGTTTTGGGGGAGAGCCAAGGGCATTATGATCTGTTAAATATACATTCAGTATCCTTGCTAAGAGCTCATGTTATAGAGATTAACAGTACATAAAACATATGCTATACAGAATTCTGCTACCACAAGTCAGGCCACAGTAGAGGTCAATTCTATGATTTGTAATGCTGTATTAATCAGCCAGGGCTAATTACTGGCCAACAGCCTTGCAGTGGGATATTTCACAACACAGAACATGGGGTATACATTGTGACAGGAAGTGGGGTGGAGCCTAGTATTCCGGACTTTAAAGATTTTAAAACAAACAGAAGCAAGATTTAAGTCTTCCTGTAGTATATTGTATATCTAAAAGCAAAAATAATGATAATGTCACAACAAAAGCACATGAAAAACTGCTCTAGCTTTTTCATGAACCTTACAGACATGGACATCCTTAACTACCAGTATTTAATAATAAAACTATGAGTACGATATCTGTCATTACATTTTGGCAACAGTGTAGTCAGCCAAATGTGTCATAAACATTATATCACATATTATATAGTCCATTCAGGCATGCAGGCAAGATTGCAATGACTTTAGCCCAAATACTAGTCATAAGATTAGATGTTAAAATGAAAAAGTGAGTTGAAACTTAAGGTTAGTTTCTAGTCTTTTTTTATTTTAAAGTAAATCATCATTCATTGGCTCTTTTTGATGGAAATCTTTTTTTTCCAAAAATGTGAACTTCAGACACAAGTATAGTTGTCAAATAGCAAATTCTACCAGTTTATGCTCAATTTACCATCCTGCTCAATGAAAACAAGGATACATGTTTAACAATAGTGAAACTGTTCTTCTCTGTAGCTTACAGTTTTTAAAAAATATTCTCTGAGTTAAAACTCCAGGCCTTGAACCCAGTAAAAACCAGGTATCTTGTAATTCCAAAACAATTTGCCCAAAAAATCTTCTTGGACAATATACATAATTCAAATGTACATTTTTACACACACACACACACACATACACACACACACACAGACACACACATGCTCAATTCAATATTCAATACAAGAAAGCCATACAGATTTCCCAGGATAAATTCTCATGGAACCAAAAAAATTGATCAACAAGATTAGTTATTATTGCTGTATTACTACTGAAGAGGGAAATATTTGATTGCCATGGAATTTGGCAGAACGGTATATTTTAAAAAATCAAGACATAAAAATCAGACTTTGGTTTGTTGTACTAGCATTAGACATAGTACCTAACTCCCTGGAAGTAATGCAATGTCATAACTCCAGCGCTGGATCATCTTTGTAAACAAGAGTATGAGAGCGGGAGTAACAGCTCAAACAAATATGTGGTAGAGAAGCGCGACTTCGAAAATCCAAAGATAAGAACGCAAGATCTAAAAAGAGCATGTTTGGCAGCAAAGCAAGTTAATATGGTGCCTTCTCAGTTTTCAGTCTTATCTTCTCCTAAACTGCATGATTTCTGAACTTGGTAACAGACTATCAAATGTACTGTGGCTACGGACACAGAGTTGATGTGTGTCCTTGGCAACAATACTTTTAAATCCAAGATGGAGCCAATCTTAAGGAAGTCAGGCGATAATCTTTGAAAAGAAATTGGCATTGATCCAAGCCTTTATAAGTTAGACTTTTGAAAATATATCACTTTCAGAAACATTCACTGAGCTTTTACCATGAAATACTTAAAACAAACATAAAACACATTTTTCAGTCTTGTGACATTTGAAAGAATTTATTATTTCTTCCCTGATGTCTCATTTGTCTCTGTTTTTGGCAATTAAAACTGAGCTTTCAAAGTGAAGATGAAAATGATTAAATACCATGGCACTTTGATTTTCACACAAGTCCCTGTCTCAAACGCAAGACAAACATGTTTGCTTGTAAGCACATAAGGAATATGTTGTCGAAATAGATGCTACTTTGATTTCCTGCCTGAGCAGATAAATACTCCCGGCCAGTTTTATGCAGTTAAGAGGCAGATGAAATGCGCAGACGAGGGGAAAAAAACGCAACACATCCTTGCATTGCACAGTTGTGTTTCTCTATGTCTATGTCATGTGTTTTATGTCTGCTGAGCAGTCCTGGGGCCTTCTTTATAAAACGTTTGTTTTATCAAACTGGTGTTGGGAACGCGTATTTAATTTAACAAAAATACACGTCAAAAGACGGCATTTAAAAACCTTGATTTTGACATGGAAAAATGCCCTGCTCTGTGCAAACTCTTGACCAGACATACAAACATTACCATGTGGCTGTGCGGTGTTACTGCTGGCAAAAGAGAGAGATGAGAGGTGCACCAGCCAATGTAATTATGTGGGTGCGGCGCTGTAGAACAAGAACTCCACTGTATTGTTTTTTCATGACAAATGCTTTCCCAATCTCTACAGTAAAAATAAATGTATTTCCCATGGAACAGTGTAGATACGCATAATGTGATTTAAAAGTGACGGTTGAATTGAAATAGCTAGATAGCGTGGTAGTACATGGATACTTTGAAGAGATACAAACACAAAATGTGATTAATATGCTGGAAGACCATCAGATTGTGCTGTGGGCGCATTTAGATACTCCGGGCGGATTAAAAAATCTTTTGACATGGATTTTTACCTATGCACATTTTTTAAAAATCTCATTTGATTGTTTGAATGTTTTATAAAAGTGGCCCCTGGTTCCGTAGCTTCATTTACTTTGTGTAATATTACTCTGTTATGTCCCTCAGAGAACAGGACGCTCTTCCAACAGATAGATCAGACGGATTACCATCACCTCCCTGCCCACAAAATCTCCCCCAGCACATTTAATGGGACATATTGCAATATAGATTAAAGACCTGAAATTCAACCACCCTCATGAAGGCAGACAGGGCACTGTTGTATCAGGATCTAACTATAACACTGAGCCACAGATTGGGCGAAATTACATTTTACGCTATGGCTGTAATTTTGTCATTAGCCCATTGATAACATGTAATTATAGGGTTTACATGGACCGCACATCAAACCTCTTGTGGGCCTTATCTGGCCATCAATGCAGAGCTATTGCTGTATAGATTCTTCATTATGAACGCCTATCCTTATTAATGCTGTTTGTTCCCATGACGATAACCTGACCATGTGACGTATACCCCAGGATGTATTCTAGCATAAACTCAAAGCGGCATCTTTTAAGTCTTGGATTTAAGCATTTTTTTGGTATCTCTTTTCCTACGCAGGCATCAGAGCTGAGCAGAATGCCAATGCAAGGCTGGGTTAATACAGAATTCTCCATGCAGCCGCTCAGAGAGATCGGCTGAAGCTGTTCAGAGACACCATTCTCCTCATGGACTCTGCCCCATAGTTATATAATGTGGTTTTTCTGCCAGGGCTGTCTCCTTCCACAAAGTAAATAGTAAACAAGGTTCCACTCATCATAACACAGAGACAGGCGCAGTTTCCCTGCTATGGCTGGCATTACCGTTCAGGATCCTTTAGTCAGGAGGACCCAACCTGTCTGCTGCGTGAATGCCAACCCACTGAAATCACATGTGAAAACCCTTCTAAGCAAACCGCTATAGGGCTAATATGTGGATCGGCACTGCAGTATGATGGTTACCATGCTGTACTTCAAACACTAAGGTTGCGAGTTCGATTCCTGCATCGGGCCTTGCTATTGAATAAATGAGCATGGTACATAAACCAAATTACTCCAGTAAATATCTGGCTGTAGTAATGGATCATGTGTAGAAATGCAGTGAATAAGAGGGTCTGTTACATGCCCGACAGGGAAACCTATGCATTTGAAACTGCCTCACATCAGGAATTACCATGGCTCTTGAAAACATCTCACAAATGTCTCTCAGGCCTGTGAAGGCCAGCTGCAAACAACGTTTCAGGAGTAACCACTGAGTATGGCTTTGAAGAGAGTTAACAAGATGTGTTGGGGCACACACAGCAAAGTGCAAGCGCACACAAGAATGAAGAAGGCTGCTTCTTATTTTCTCTCCACAGGCGAGTCATTTCTCCTTGTTGCATCTACGTCAAAACTCAAGGTCACATTTCCTCTGAAAAGAAAATCGCTGGCATATTGCAACAACTGTCTAAAAATGAATGATGAGTTCAGTAAGCATGCCATTATGCAGTGAGTAATGCATGTTCCATGCATAAAAAATTAATAATCATTTCCAATGTCAAATCAGCCATTCCATCCTGAATTCCTCTGTTGCCTTACAAAAAAAAAAAGGGAAAAAGAAAACTGCCAAACTCTAGAAAAGTTGTAAAACCTTGGAGACCTCTCCTCTCTGATCTCCAGAGAGAAAGAGTGAAAATGCTTTGAAGAATATAAAAAAACTGTGGTCCAGTGGACTGGGGGCACCATACAGTGAAAATCTCCCAGAAGGCCTAGGGGGGTCAAACCCTTCACACTTTAGTCTAAAGAGACTCAGAGCAATAAGGAGACTTGAGTAGGTCATTTATAATAGGCTGATAACATTTAACAGGACGTCTGTTAACAGTGTGGCAAGAAATGAGTCTTTATGCTCTAAAATGACTCTCTCTTTCTATCTCTCTCTCTTTCTGTCTCTCTCTCTCGCCAATGTAAATGCTTTGTTGACTTTTTAAAAAAATATGAAGATATTTGAATGAGAATAGCACACAGGATGGACATTTATTAATATAACCTGACTTATGGTAATGTAAAAGTTCACATAATTCAGGATTTGAGGTATTTCTGATGACGTAGAAAAGGCATGATTTATTTACATATATCACATGTATATATTTTGACAGTAGATAAATTAAATTACTGTTGTTTTTTCCAGTAATAATGAGCACTCTAACAAAGGGTAGGCAAATAATGAACATTTGAGCTGTCAGTATCGTAGTTATAGTGATAAAAAAACTCAGCTTTGATATATTGAGATTCTCTGCTTAACTAAACAAATCTGGGTTCAGTTTGTAGTTTTCATATCCACAGATTTGTATAATTTTTCTCCTAAATTTGCTGCTGACAGTGTCTTTAAAAATGAATCTATCTGTGCAGAAATGTCTGCAATATGGTGAAATGCAAGAAACATTGTGATGTTTGAGGGATATTAAACGATTCTCAGACTGCCTGTTCACTCTGTATGACCTATGGCTGAGTCCCTGTGTAGTGATGGTAATGCTCTCAGGCTGCTGTGGAGTGTTAGCATGATATGGTAATGCTAACTGGCTGCTGTGGAGTGTTAGCATGATATGGTAATGCTAACTGGCTGCTGTGGAGTGTTAGCATGATATGGTAATGCTAACTGGCTGCTGTGGAGTGTTAGGATGATATGGTAATGCTAACTGGCTGCTGTGGATTGTTAGCATGGTGTTGGATGATACAAACTGTTGGGTTCAGGAGAATTATTTTTCAGGCAACATTGAATGCGCTTAGAAGTTCATTGTGATGTGGCAAGTTGTATAATGGTACAGACATATAATCTTGGGCTTGGTGTCCAAGGGGCAGCTTCATACCTCACAATTTTTGGTGAGGTCAACCCCCCACTAGATCACGAGAAGAGAAAGAGATATACAGAAGAAAGGAAGTAGACATGAAGGTGGAGATGGGGAGGGATGCTGGAAGTGTGATGCGTGATGGGACATAAAGTACATGGCAATTTAATACCTGTGGAGAAAACCAGATTGGATGGATAGAGGTATTTGAATAAGATTATCTGAAAATACTTCACCTGAACCTTTGTTTTAACAAACTCCATTTCAGTGGAATGAATTTTCAAACAACATTGAACGTGCTTAGATGGAGTTTATTGTGATGTGGCAAGTTGTGTAATGGTATAGACATTTGATCTTGGGCTTGGTGTCCAAGGGGGCAGCATCATACCTCACAATTTTTGGTGAAGTGAACTCCCCAACCAATAAAAAAAAGTGAGCCCGCCAACTCCAAGGAGAGAGGGGTTAAAGCAAGATGGGAATTAGCAGAACATGCAGGGGCAGATTATCTGGCAGCTCAGCTGTTGGGTGGAGCATTGGCTCCAGATGCACCTGCTGTGTGGATGTGTGGATGGAGGTTGATGGCATGGCCGTTGGTTTACTTCAACAGCTCCAGTTGTACCTGCTTGTGTGGATGCGTGTGCGTGCAGCAGTGCGGGGACCAGCAGAGCACACAGGGGTGTGGCGGCAGACGGCATGGCCATTGGGTGGAATCCGCCAGCTCCGGGGGTGCCTGTAGCAGGGAGAGGGGAAAAAACACTACGGAAATTAGCAGAGAAGTTAGAGGATGGGCAGCTGACAGCACAGCCATCAGGTGGAAGATCTGCAGAGCATGCGTATGCGGGGAACTAATGGCACTGCTGTCAGTAGGGACCCGCCGACACCAGCAGCTTCCGCGACAGGGAGCTTTTTGAACAGAAAAATTGACCATGACAACGAGGTAATCAGCTCAGTATCGAATGTGACGCAAAATTCTGAGAATGTGAGGACTTTGGAAGCCAAAGGGGACAGAGCCTTGAGAGATACAGTGATACTATCGCATTCTAGGATGCAGTGTTCTGTGGGCAGAGACCAGAGAGCTGCAGAGACAGGAGCAGGGTCGAACGAGGGTGCTGGTGGGGGGGGGGGGTGCATCATAGTAGCAATGTAGAGACTATGGGCTTGGCCCCAAGGGGGGGGGGGTTAGGGTAGGAAGCAGCTGAGGGGAAAGTGTGCAAGCAAGAGTTGGGAAAGGGGGGGCAGAAAGAAAGAAAGCTGCTGGGTGTAATCTGCTAGCTCCAGGTGTGCCGGCTGCAGAAACAGAGTAGGGGAAATGGGCAGAAGTAGGCACAGCAGGGAGAGAGAAAGAAGTAGAAGAAGCCAGAACCCGTGGAGCATGAGGGGGCGTGGCAGCTAGTGCTAGGTGGAACCCATAAACTTCTGGACCGCTGGTCACAGGGAGCCAGGTGGCCCTAGGGAGAGAGGGGACAGACACAGTGGAGAGAGAGAGAGACAGACAAGAATTGGTAACCCACAGCATGCAGAGGCGGGGCAGCTAGCGCTGCGGTCCCAATGTGGAACCTGCTGGTTCCTAGACTGCAGGTCACAGGGGGAGAGGGCACAGACACAGTGGGAAGAGAGAGAAGAATGAGGGACCTGTGGAGCGTGTGGGGAGGGGCAGATAGCCACGCTGCCGCTAGGTGGAATCCACCGGCTCCTGGGCCAATGGTAGCAGGGAGCGAGGAGGCAGACATAGCGGGGTGAGAAAGTCAACATCAAATTAATATCAATCAATAAAAACCAACCAGTAAAAATCAATTAAAAAACTTTTATTTGTATTAGCACATTTCATAAACATTTGTCACAATATGCTTTACAGTAAACCCTGGCATGAACCCCCACAAGAGCAAGCATGCAACGACAATGGCAAGGAAGAACTCCCTATGTGCAGCAGATAAGAAGAAACCTTGGTAGGAACCAGGCTTGAGAGGGGGAGCCCATCCTCCTCTGACTGGCCCAGGGTATGACTTGATGACCAAAATGCTCAGTAAGTCTGTTTAAAAAAGGGCGGTCCTGGGGTCTCATTTACAAACCGTGCTTACGCACAAAAAACACCCAAAAACATACGTACGCTGATTTTCACGCACAATTTGGGATTTACAAAACTTCTCCTTAATATGAGAATGTGCGTGCTGGTACGATACATTTAACCCAGGCGTACGCACATTTAGGGCACATATTTGTATATATTCTTGCCAATGAGGATATTATGAATTGAATGGTGCGATGGAACATGTCTTCAGGGACTGTTCTGACTTTTTTTTTGCTCACGATGATAACTAGCTCATGAGTCAATTTTGCGTAACATGACTGTACTCTTGTAACTCTGTGCTGAATTGGGGCCAGGCCTTCCCCAGAACTCACTCCAACAAGCTGGAAGCGGGCCAGAGGGTTTTACTTTCCAACTCATCTTTTTAGCCAGTCTACACATTGATACAAAGTTACTTTTAGTGGCCTCCAATTGCCTCAATCAGATGTCATTGGCACAAACGTGGATAAAAATATAGTTCTAGAAAATTTAAGTTTACTTTTAGCCAGCATCTGTAAATAAGCCTCAATTTTGGTTGCTCTGACACCAGGCATACACTGCACTATGGTCACTGGTGTCTCTATTCTCACATTTTGCAGGGTACTATCCCCTATGACAGGGGTGTCAAACTGCAGTCCTGGAGGGCCGCAGTGGTAGCTGGTTTTTGGTGTGTTTTAGCACTTAATTGATTCATTAAAATGACTGGTTGGCTAAAGAGTCCACACACCTGGTTTCCAAGGCCTAAAATGGCTGCCAATCGAAAGGAAAGAACAAAAACCTGCAGACACTGCGGCCCTCCAGGACTGGAGTTTGACACCCCTGCCCTATGATCAAGGCTTTCTCAGTTGGTGTGTTACTGAGTGGGGAAAAGCGGTTTGAAGCATGAGCTGGGTGGTGCTCCACGGCCCTGGGCCGACAGCTATGTTTCTTGTGCTCAGTGATAAAATCGTCCTGCAGCGAGGGCGCTGGTGGGGGGGAAGCACTACCACCTAAGTTGGCATCGTGCTCAGGTAAAAGGGAGTGTAACAAAACTTCACCCCCCTGAATCTGATATAAAGTCTGGATGCGGGCTTCTGTCTCAAAAGTTTAATCCATGAAAGCGGGTAGATCAGTGGCGTTGGATACAGTCCAGCAAAAGCTCTCAGGCAAACACAGCAGCGGATGTGGACAGGACATACAATAAATATACAAATATGGTAACAGAGTAAAATAATCTTCAGACAGCAAGTAGAAAAGCCTATACAGAACACTTTAAAATGTTTGAATCTGCCAGCTACTGGGGAGCTGTAGCAGGGAGAAACATGAAAAAAATTGCTCTTAAAAACCTGCAGCAAATGTCAACAAAAGGTTAATGCATAGAAACAAACAATATACATCACTGGTTATTGAACATTTGTCTACGACGAATGATCATCACCAGAAATCAATAAACATGCTATTAGCATACAGGACATCTCAGCCTGAAATATGTCCACAAGGAATGTAATGGGCAAAAAAAGCAAGCATTAGCGGGACAGGAGTAGCACAGGTGGGACAGGAGACTGTGGAGTGTGTAAGGGTGAGGCAGGTGAGGGCACAGCAACCATGTTTGTTGCTTACGTTGTGTCTCGTTACAAATGTAACGCTGTATGGTAGAACCCAGGCCTGAGGCCCAAAGAGCAAACCTAAGACGACAGTGGCAAGGAAAAAAATCCCTGTTTTTTAAGGGAGAAACCTTGAGTAGAACCAGGCTCATGTGGGAGCCATCTGCATTTGGCTGGCACTAGGCAGACTTATTATGGTGCATAGCTATGTATAGGCGGGAGGTGAAATGTGGATATGAGCCATGGGATTGTTTGGCAGCTGATAAAGGTGCAAAAGGCACAAACTCATATTTGATATGGGTAAATTGGTTGTACCGACAAGGGCAAGTGCACGGATAAAAAGGAAAAAAAGCCCCAATTGCTTGTTGATGCATTACCCCTATGTTATGGCAATGGCAGCAGGGTTTATGTCAGCCAGTATCACCTGTAATTGTCCGACAGATGAATATATGAAAGGCCAAAATGTCTGGTTTATATGCAAAATAAATAAATCAATTAATAGCATATTAAATAGCCTTATATTTTGTGACCTATAAAATATGTTAACTTAAATATAAACTTATATTATGCAAAAGTTTGGTTTTGCCTCCACTGAGAGATTCAGAGTGTTTGGTCATGTGACTAAGCATTGTGCTAGATCAAAATTACGCTGTGCGCACTCCATTGCAACAGCCCTGCGCTTTGGCTCGACTCCCTAATTAGCACGAGTCCGAAATGTCAAAGCAGACATCCAGTTTTTTGAAAAAACCAAGTGATGGTGCAAGTACTTCAGCCGAGGCCAGCAAGACTACAGAAAACTGTCAAGCTCCTGAAGAAATGGAAGATGCGACAGCAAAAAAAAACAAAAAAAAAAAACAATGTTTTAAATCATAATGGCATGGTTAAAATATAAGAACAAATGGCTTTATCAAAAGCTAGTTGTGCCAAGGGGTTGGACGGCTTCAACTTTGCACGAGGAGCTCAGCACTTCTATTCAATGAAGTTGTGCTGCAAATAAGCAGGAATTTGACAAACACGGTTTCGGAACTCGGACCATCAAAGCCTATTATTTTATTTTAGACCAAATTGCTTCTTCATTCAGCCTATTTTCAAGTTATTTCATGTGACGGGCTTGGAATGCAAACTGACAGCATACATTTAATATAAGCCACTGTCTACTATATGACACAGTTCCGTATAATCCAAATAGAATTTATATTTTATGATGTATATGTTCCGGACAGAATCGGAACAATGGTCGACAATGAGATTATTGCGTGCAATGAGGAAGCAGTGACAATGGGGGTAAAACTTAAAACTCAGCTATGAACCGAATAGGAAAATAGAAATGAAAATCATTGGCGGTGATGTGGAATAGCCAACAATTTTCGCTTGGGAGGCACACATCATAAGCTTATGATGGACATAGGCAGACATAATATCAGCAGAAGTGACATATAATTGTTTACTGAAACCAGACGAAAATGGTGTCTGGTGCATATCAGAGTAATGTCTGTCCAACCCATGATTGCAGCAGTGGAGATCCGGCTAGAGACTGCATAAGCATTACCAAGAAATATGTATTAAAAGAATTCAGCGCAACAATCTCAGCTGAATAGAACTGCAGTGGTTCAACAAGCAGCATGACAGGGTAGATAGCTAGGATTACTCTCTGTCTCGCATACACAGTACCAAGAAAATTATAAATAATACTCAGTGCAAATGCAAGGTAGCCGAGCCGCTCTAATTCAGAATATGCCTTACGGATTTCATAGATAGGGACATTAACTTCACACTTTAATGTGTGATAGGAAACACAATAAACAAGTTAAAACCTGGAAGACAATCATGGCTTAATAGGACTGCAGTAGTTCATCAAGTAGCGTGGCAGGTCAGCTAAGCTAGACTGACAACAGAGACAGAGAGGTGTTAACTCGCTGAGCTTGGAGTTTTTCACACGTTGTTAGGGAAAGTGAACAAACCTTGCAAATAGAGTGTGGATATACATATATATATATATATATATGCACGTGCTGTGTATGATGGAAAAAGGGATTGCAGAGGAAGGCAGCAGAGATTCAGTAGAGAACCCACTGATTCCGATGCGTCTGCAGTGGAGAGCGGAGGAGGGTGTAGGACCAGGACTGGCGGGGGCCAGATGACATGGACGCCAGGTGAATCTGGCCACCTCTCAGGGTCCGCTGAAAGTCGGGGCTGGGCTTGTCATCGCAGTGTCAGGAGAGGTGAAGTTGGTCGACGCGCAGAGAGAAACAGGCACAGCAGAGGGCAACTTCAAGGACAAACACAGGTCAGCTGAGGGAAATGTGGTCGCAGCAGAGTTGTCATCGGAAGGCTTGACTTGGTTCAAAATGTAATCTGAACATGATCGATGGTTAGACCTCCAGTAGCAATATTGAGATCAGTCCATAAATAATGTCCTTAAGTTAAACGCTTCTGAGATGTAGACAAAGAAATAGAAAGAAAAGAAGTCAAAAAACTCGTGCAGCATTAGTTACACATAAAAAACCAAGGAGTTTGTATCATCGGTTTGCTAGGTGAATACAGTTCACTTAAAATGGAGTCCAGTTGTTCGGGAGCAAAAGGAAAGTCAAAGAACTTGGTCCTTTATATGGAAGTTGTCATGTATAGGTCGGAAATCCAGTATCAGAAGGTAGAGCTGCATGTCTGTGGCAGAGAGAGTCGTGCTAACGGCAGCCTACGCTTTAGATGCCAGAAGCAGTGCGCATGATGGGAGATAAGGTACGTGGCAATCTAATACCTGCGGAGAAAACCAGATTGGACCCGAACCTTTGTTTCAACAAACTCCATTTAAATGTGATTTCCCAATGTGTTTTAAAAATATATCAATTTACATATTCCTCTTTTGCACAACTGTTGGGGAGAACGGGGGTAAATCGTGCCAGAGGGTAAAATGCGCCACCCCCTGTATCTAGGCAGCCAAACACAAATTCACTGTGTGATGACAGATTAAGGAAGAGCATTTCATTCCGCCCAGGCTGTGACGGAGATGAGCATGTGGAAAGGGTGGTAAGCAAACTAGGGCAAAAAACATGATTTTTGTCATGCAAAGTGAATTCATTACGATGAAAATATAATGAATCATTGCTTATTTGTTCTTCACTGTATAAGATACAAATTAAGGCCATAAACTTACCACAAAAGTGAGTTAGCATAAGTGTGCCACGCAGTTTTGTAAAAGATGGAGGTTGTGGGGCAAAATGTGCCACCGACCTTGGGGCAAATTGAGCCAGTGGGTGACTCCACATTCCACTTCATTCCATTCAAGACTGCATGGAAAGACAAACTGATTTTCTCTTGCTGTTCCACCAGCTTTGAGGGGATAAATGTGAAAGTTGGCTTTCCAAGCATGGGGCACACTTTCAAAGTGGAATGAGGAGTCAGCCATAGTGCCAAAACTTGAAGATAAACACAACAATAATACTTCCACCTGAGTTGCTTCTGTCTTTTAGTCACACACAAGTAGAGCACACATTTACACACATACACTTTCTCTCTCTCTCTCTCAGTCACTCGCTCTCCTGGCCACGAACACTCACAAACTAACACTTTCACACACATATTTACACACAGTGGCAGCATGCACAGAGTATTCACCTGATGTGATACTCATATGCAGAACAAAGCATAGAAAACTCCCCTGAGGCCAAGGCTCCCTGTACTGCCTTCAACACTAATGCTCCATCCAGTAAGATTTTCAGTACAGCCTCCAATTCTACTGCCCCAGTGAGGTTTTCTGTACTGCCTCCAACTCTACTGCTCCAGTGAGTTTTTCTGTACTGCCTCCAACTCTACTGCTTCGGTAAGGTATTCTGTATTGCCTCAAATTCAACTGCTCCAGTAAAGTTTTCTGTACTTGCTCAAACGCCGCTGCTCCAATAAAGTTGTCTGTACTGCCTCAAACTATACTGCTCCACTAAGGTTCCCTGTACTGCCTTAAACTCTAATATTCCATCCAGTAAGATTTTCTGTACAGCCTCCAATTCTACTGCTCCAATAAGGTTTTCTGTACTGCCGCCAATGCTCCTGCTCCAGTAAGGTTCCCTGTACTGCCTCAAACTCTACTACTCCGGTAAGCCATTCTATGCTGCTTCCGACTCTACTGCTCCAGTACAGTCTTCTGTACTGCCTCCAATTCTACTGCTCCAGTATGGTTTCCTGTACAGCCTCAAACTCTTGTGCTGCAGTAAGATTTCCTGTACTGCCTCAAACTGGCTAAAGGTCAGTGACACAGCCCCCGAGGTAGCCCAGCCGGGACCGAACTCGAACAGGTGGTGGAGGTGGTTCCAATGGTTGATCTGCCTGGGGTGCTGCTGGCACGCCTGGAAGGTTCCAGTCCTCTGCAGGAAGTGAGAGGTCAGTGTGCAGGTCGGTTCTGGTGGTGGTGGATTGTAGTGTCACTTTTCGTAGGCGGCTGGCATGCCACTGTGACCCATCTGAGAGGCAGAATGGGCCCAGCCAGTCTGTGACTTGCATGGGTGAGGACCACAATGGGAGGAGTTTATGCTCACGATGGGGCCGGCAGATCCGGACCCAGTCTTGTACAGAGATTCCTGGAGCCCTCACCCTCCATATTTTATCGAAGTTAGCTAAGCCCCGCAGGTCAGCAACATACTGATGTACTGACTCACACGGTCGTTGCCGGCGCCAGCGGAATAGTATTCAGCGGAGAATAACACTCTGGGGGGTGGTGGATTGCAAGAATGGGTAGAAGATCCACAGCTTCGGTGTAGCTGGCAGCAGGTCAGAGAGCTTTGCAAACCCATTGCCCCTCTGCTCCAAGGCAGTGAATCAACATGGCCATCTTCCTTGCAGCGCTCACATCCACCAATCCGAAAGCCAATAAATAGATCTGGAAAGATTCATGGCAGCGAGTCTAAGGCACCGGAGGCTCGCCAGGCTGTGTTTGAAAGGGGGAAGGAAGTGGGAGCTGGAGCTCCATCCTCGTCGCCAGTGTTATGTATGGGAATGACAGAGGCTACAAACAGGCTAAACATGCGACCACTCTCTTTACTTCACAATAGCTGAATGCCACCAACAGGCTGCATGTCATAATTCACTACAGGCGACGTAAAGCAAAACATGACACATTGACGCTGTCACAAAACATTAGGATAACAGCAGCACTGTCGTTTGTGACAGTGGGCGTAACAGAGACTACATGATAATGAATGTCCCCAGGCTTCTTCACTTCCTCTGTCATTAATGTATAGACGATTAGTGTTTGAGGGACTTTTATTTATTCCAATTCAGAGAACAACCAGAGAGACTTTAGCGAGGCAGCATTCTGTAGAAGGGAAGCCAAAGAAGAGAAAATCTTGACATTTTACTGCTGTAAAATGTTAGAGGAAATTGAAAGTCAGCCATATTGCTGCTGTGTAAGACCTTTGGTTCCACACTATGACTCAGATAAACTCCATACACAATGAGAGGGCCCTTGGCAGTGGTAACACACATAAGGCAGCTGGGCCTGATGGTGTCCCCAGACACGTACTTATGTTCTGTCAACTGTCAGCAACTGTATAAAATGTACGCAGTGCATTTCTAATCATCCAAAAGACGCTACAAACAAATCTTTTCCCTATAAACATTTTTGCACGACAAAATAATTTTTGTCCATTGTTAAACTAGAAGTGAAATGCATTATTTTTATTTTCTCTAAAAATAATTTGGTATCTATTACTTTTATTTTTCTTATATTTAATCAAGACTGGCCAGCTTAGGAGAGGTGCCAGTGGCATCCTGAAGAGTCTTTATCATATGACTAAATAAGTGTCATATGGCGTGTATTGTAGAATGATTTTTTTTCCCCCCGTTTTTGACATTAATGTCTCTCTTGGGGTTGATGGCTCCAGACCGATGTCCAATCCTCCACAGTGGCAATTCACTATCAAGAACCAAATTAAAGTCAAGACTGGCCTCATTTTCAGAAACTCCCCAACTCTATTTCACTGCCCTGATCCATGTCAGATGTTACTGTCTACTAGGTGTAACAGAGCGTGTTGAGCTGCCATAATTCTGTTAAATATTGCTAATTTTTCAACATTTTTTTCAACCTTTGAAAGCAAGCAGCAGAAAAATACTTTCATAATGATTACATTACTTTACACTATTAAACCGTAACATAACAGAATAGTTAAATGATTACAAGAATGGGCTTATTAGCATTGCCTATTCCACTTTTTAGAAATAGAAACAAGTGGGATAAAAACCATTAAAAAGTAATCTAACCACAGTAACATTAAACCTGATGTTTGTGGGGTTGAGTATTGTCCTCACCCACCACTGTACTATGTTAAGTGCTAAAATGCTCATCCAATATGAGCTTTTTTTTTCAATGTAAAGTTAATAATAAAAGGTATTAAAAATGAAAATCACCAATCAATCTGTATGATTCCACATTTTGAGTATTTATAATTTGTAACTGAATTTCAAGTTCTGGCAACCAAATATTATTAGCTGGGCTGGACATTAATTTAAAAAGAAACCACTACTTGCATACATTCATGACACATACTGTTTTGTTTTCTTGTGAATAATGTTTGTATTCAGTAAAACAAATCTGTAATAAAAATGTCAAAAATCTGTATTCTTTAAATCATGAGACTCATAAATTCAGTAAATGTACCGCATAAAAGTAGCACAGCAGATGTGTATAGAGTCATGCAGAGCCATAACCCGTACGACAGCATATGGCTTTTGAGTCGTTTGTATATGTTGTCACGTACATCAGTGAGATCTTCGCAGAAACAGCAGGGAGCTCATTAACTGTTTCGCTTCACTGGAGGAAGGTCTACCAGGAAGCGTTTTCAGAGGCCTTCAGCCCCACACCATATTTAAATAGCAGAACTGGATTACACCTCCAGACCATGTTATGCAATCATTGCAAGCTTAGCAAGCGACACCAAATCACGGTTATTCTGCATTACGTGCTGCACACGGATTTAACTTTCACTGCTGATAGACCGCATCTGCTAGCTGCTTGTTAGAGAACACTGCCTACAACTTTTCATCAAAAAATATTGCCTCTCAGACGCAAAGCTGCAACCATGACTTGAAACATTTAGCAGACGTTTTTATCCAGATCATCTTATACATCCATTCATACAGCTGGATTTTCAGTGAAGTAAATCACTGCCCTTCTTGGAAATTTAACCTGAATCCCTGTGGTTACAATCCCATTATGCTATTAATGACTATGCAATGTTTTTGTCAGGCTCATGGATACTCAGCTCACTGCAGGGGGAATTGTGACATCACAAAAACAGCCCCACTGTCCGTCAGTGCAGGCTCATTCAGACTAAGGATTCTGATATGTAAAATGATGCAATGCAAAGCAATGTATAGGTAAGGAAGAAGGACTCCCTACTTATCCGCGCCTTAATCTGCCTGTTGTATTATAAATCGATTGTTATTGGAGCCTTCAGCCTCTCCCAGAATGGCATGTTGTTCCCACGCTCATGTTACCCCTTGGTTCTCAGAAACAAACCCCCGTGCGGGATCACAACGTTTTGTGAGCGTGCTAAGGTGGTTTTGGGGGTGCACAGTGAAGCGCGGGAGTTTAGAAGGTTGAATGAGGATTTCGTAATGTGTAATGTGTGAAATCCCAACCTTCTGAAGGTTGATCGTTGGCAGTAGAGGCCGTTATCTCTCCTTATATGGAGTTCATGAAGCCTTACGAAACATATTTGAGAGCAGATGGCAAAGAGCCATGCACCGTTCTCTGGCGGTAAATTACAGAAGCCTGTTTTTTTGGTCTCAAACAGCCATGTTTAAACAGGAATAAAACACCCCCTCCCGAATAATTACCCAACTGTTAATTTCACTGAACCTGCCACTGAAATGGCAATCTGTTTTATTGGACAGCTGTCTGCTAATTATGCAGATCATTTCTTCCCCTGATTAAGTCTGACAACTTAGATATTTAAAAATAGAAACAAACACAGCATGAAATCCAATGACAAAGAGTGTGTCTGTGCTTCGCCTTTCCACAACCCCCCAGCCCAAAACTGATCCTCCCAGAGTGATCCTGACAGGCTACAAAATCTGCAGCTGTGCAACAGCTATTACGTAATGGAGCTAAATATCACGTAACAAATTTGCATTCGCTGAAAGATGAAAGATGATTTTTGATGGCTCAAGACTTTAAGCAGCGTTTGTTAAGGTGTTCTGAGTGAGGGAGAAGGCTGAAAAGGTCAGAAACTTGGGACTCGGCTAAAATGAACAGTTTTTCAATCATCTCTGAATTCTTTATGCCTGTTCTCAGCCTCTTTTATAAGTTTCTTTATTATTTAATATGCCTCAAATTAACTGAGTGATTTTTCTTTGTTTTAATGTGTAGGAAAAGGGAATTCTCTTTGACGATTCCCTTGAAGTCACAGGATGGACCTTCTTTCATTTTTGGTTTAAGTTTCATAACGGGCCTTCATTTGGTCAGATCAGATCTTTTTCATAACTGAACATTTGCTAAGAGAATGAAAGAGAGTGAGAGAGACAGACTGCAGATTTATTAAGAGAAATTCTAATGACATGATAGCGACGCATGTTCCAGGATTAATTGCAGTTGTTCGGGATTTGTTTCGTGACCATATTAAGTGAGTTTAATTTTCTGCATGGCTTCCAGTTGGCACAAAGGACACTAAGCTCTGTTGAACACATCTCATATGTTTGATGTACTTCTGAATACCTCCGTTTAAACCGCACCCTTCCTGCCGTTGGACACACCCACATGGCCTGTTATAAATCCAGTGCATTCACCACATCCTGCAAATTGGACTGGATCTTACTGTAATAAGACAATTACTTCTGAGCCGCAAGTTGAACTACTTAAAAATACTTATATAATGGATACAGTGAACCGTCATTAAACTGGACTAATTGGGGGAAAGGGAGTATGGTATAACCGATAGTACGGTAAAAAACACACAGTAGTACCACCTCAGCTGTGGTACCAAGCCATGTTTACTCAGAGTTTGGTGTGCAACAATACTCGGGAGGTCCTCTATACCTTTCCGCGACGAGGAAACTGCCAGCCCGCAGAACCCTGTCACTGCGGCAGTCAAATTATGGTTGGTGGTTCTGTTACCCCGCCCCCTTGACAGAACTTCTTGGAAAATAGTAAGATTTTATTTAAGATTCTAGAAGTGTTAAGTGTTCCCGCCAACGAGAACTTGCTCTCTCACAGTCGTTTCAGCAAGTAAGTCTACATTCCTTTTTTAGGAATTAACCAGCATCTCACACATGTTGTTACCGCAGAAATAGTCGGTTATAACCGAAATCCATTTTAAAGAGGTCCGCTATAAAGAGGGTTCGCTGCACTTGAAAAAAATTAAATGATAAAATATTTTTGCATTGCTGGCATGCTAATTTCAGAGGAGTCATCTCTAATCAACATCCCTCTCCTCTGCTAAATTGCTAAATCCTAACTCAACACATATTGGGAAAGCATACGCTCATGTGCTTGGTGTAAAGAAATATAATTGGATGAAGTAGTAGTGATGCAGGAGAGGTAACAGCAAAATGGCTCCTACACACAAATGAGCATTATTGGGCTGCTTAGAAAACAGGGTGCTTTTTACTTATATATGTAATTATTTATTAAGGATAACCACTCATGTTTAACATTATGTTTTTGCATTATGGCAAATGTGTGATTTAATGGAAAAAGAAAATAAATGCCTATTCTAGGATGTTTGTAAATAACAGGTGTTTCTATGCTATGGCCACATCCGTTTTGCTATTTACAGATATTCTAGGAAATTTAAACCCGCCAGGTACCTAGAGAAAGGTTTACATGTACACACCTAATGCAGCTGGTCAAACAGAGCCACCATCTGAGCGCACTAGGAGACTTAATAATGGCTGCGGATGTAATGTAGTTACAGCGAGATATGACCCATGTGTGTCACAGCAGTGCCCGTTAGAGTGCAGCCATTAAAAAACACTCAAGAGGGACCGGAAACTCCTCACTTACACACAAGGAGAGCAGACAGATAGAAGATGGAAGTGAATGTATTTTTTAAGTCCAGAGTGTTCAGTGACATGCTCTCCTTCCCGGCTGCACTCCTGCGAACAGCCTGTATCAGCTCAGGTGTGCATGGAGCTACCCCTCAAAGATATGCAGGTGTGCTTTATTTGCAGGTGTAGCAGGTATCAGTGAGGTACACACAGGCATCTATGGGTAGCACATAAAAGTGGGGCTTTGTGTTGCTCCTCCAATGTGGGAAGTTATTTTAGTCTCTCAAGCCTTTTCAGACTTTCAGACCATGGAAAGCAGTGGTGCCTGGCCTTCAATAGCTGGGTGGTCAATACAGCAGTGGTCAATAGCTGGGTGGGTAGTGCACTCACAGCAGTGGGCAATAGCTGGGTGGGTAGTACACTCACAGCAGTGGGCAATAGCTGGGTGGGTAGTGCACTCACAGCAGTGGGCAATAGCTGGGTGGGTAGTGCACTCACAGCAGTGGGCAATAGCTGGGTGGGTAGTACACTCACAGCAGTGGGCAATAGCTGGGTGGGTAGTGCACTCACAGCAGTGGGCAATAGCTGGGTGGGTAGTGCACTCACAGCAGTGGGCAATAGCAGGGTGGGTAGTGCACTCACAGCAGTGGGCAATAGCTGGGTGGGTAGTGCACTCACTGCAGTGGGCAATAGCTGGGTGGGTAGTGCACTCACTGCGGTGGTCAATAGCTGGGTGGGTAGTGCACTCACAGCAGTGGGCAATAGCTGGGTGGGTAGTGCACTCACTGCAGTGGTCAATAGCTGGGTGGGTAGTGCACTCACAGCAGTGGGCAATAGCTGGGTGGGTAGTGCACTCACTGCAGTGGGCAATAGCTGGGTGGGTAGTGCACTCATAGCAGTGGGCAATAGCTGGGTGGGTAGTGCACTCACTGCAGTGGGCAATAGCTGGGTGGGTAGTACACTCATAGCAGTGGACAATAGCTGGGTGGGTAGTACACTCATAGCAGTGGGCAATAGCTGGGTGGGTAGTGCACTCACAGCAGTGGGCAATAGCTGGGTGGGTAGTGCACTCACTGCAGTGGGCAATAGCTGGGTGGGTAGTGCACTCACAGCAGTGGGCAATAGCTGGGTGGGTAGTGCACTCACTGCAGTGGGCAATAGCTGGGTGGGTAGTGCACTTACTGCAGTGGGCAATAGCTGGGTGGGTAGTGCACTTACTGCAGTGGGCAATAGCTGGGTGGGTAGTGCACTCACAGCAGTGGGCAATAGCTGGGTGGGTAGTGCACTCACTGCAGTGGGCAATAGCTGGGTGGGTAGTGCACTCACAGCAGTGGGCAATAGCTGGGTGGGTAGTGCACTCACTGCAGTGGGCAATAGCTGGGTGGGTAGTGCACTCACAGCAGTGGGCAATAGCTGGGTGGGTAGTGCACTCACTGCAGTGGGCAATAGCTGGGTGGGTAGTGCACTCACAGCAGTGGACAATAGCTGGGTGGGTAGTGCACTCACTGCAGTGGTCAATAGCTGGGTGGGTAGTGCACTCACAGCAGTGGGCAATAGCTGGGTGGGTAGTGCACTCACTGCAGTGGGCAATAGCTGGGTGGGTAGTGCACTCACAGCAGTGGGCAATAGCTGGGTGGGTAGTGCACTCACTGCAGTGGGCAATAGCTGGGTGGGTAGTGCACTCACAGCAGTGGACAATAGCTGGGTGGGTAGTGCACTCACTGCAGTGGTCAATAGCTGGGTGGGTAGTGCACTCACAGCAGTGGGCAATAGCTGGGTGGGTAGTGCACTCACTGCAGTGGGCAATAGCTGGGTGGGTAGTGCACTCACTGCAGTGGGCAATAGCTGGGTGGGTTGTGCAAGATGGTCCATGGCCATGTAATATGAAATACAGAAAAATGTATATGCCTCTATACATCTTGCCAGAGATGGACAAGGTAGAATTAAGCAGTGTGCGTGACCTTTATTATATATTTCCAGCAAACAATAGAAAAATATGAAAGTTGTTCAGAGATAGACAATACACTCCTAATGTATTGCTTGTATTGTAGAGCCAGAACAGGGATCACCAGAAGCAGGTTTGTGCACTGTGGAACCTGTTTGAATGTCTGTAGATGGAAGGATGACCTACATTTGTGGGCCCAAATCACATTGCTTCTGTTATTTTAAACTCTGTTGCACCTGGCACCTGTGTAACACTGTATATAGGTGAGCATATTTAAAAATGGTCCGCTTGTCTTTTCTGCATAATAAACATACATTGAAAATAGTCAGCTTTATAAAAATGCAGGACCTTCACATTATACCAATTACACAGTTGAAATAAAAATAACTGATCTAAAACTGCATATCAAGGCAAGTGTAAACCATTGACTACTGTCTGACTGCATTAAAAAAACAAATCTTCAAAGACAACATAAAGAGTCATTTTTTGCTTAAATGGGGGTTATATCCAAATTTCCCATCAAAAACCATTGTGGCAATGCGTGTCCATTTTGTGCGAAGGTAAGTGATTGTTCCTACCTAGTTGTCCTGGTGTACTGAATAGGATGTCCAATGCTAGACTGTAAGATTTACCTTGGCTTATTTGTGAGTGCCCTCACTACTCTTAACTGCGACCGTGTCACCCAAGTGTCCACCAATGTTACAATAACAGAGAGGACTATGTTGGCTGCAAATACTAAGCCACCATGATCATACGATCTCAATCAAATGCAACTAAACGCACCCAGTTGAGCAGTCTGGAATACAAAAAAGACAAACAACAGTTTACTTATATAATCAAAATAATATTCCAACACATATAATTAACAAATAACATACATACAAATGTAGTTCTCCTAATGTCCTTACACATTTTAAAGTGATCGTTATTGTGAAAACTACAGCAGATAAATAACAGCAAGGTTGCCGACAGAACAAATTTATCAAACTAAAATGAAGCAGGTAAAGGCTAAAACTAAGCTGGAATTAACCAGAGTTTCTTGAGAAATGTCCAAAAAAATGTCCAGTGAAATATTCAGAGAAATGTCCAAAGTAATGTCCCTAGAAATTTCTAAAGTGACAACACAGACAATATATTTTATAGTTTGGCTTCCTTTTAAAAATGTTGCTCAGCAATGATATTAATGTTCTAGTCTCTGTCTAAAAAGCCAAAAAGAACACAAAGCAGCAACAAAAACAGAACACAGGACAAGCAATATAAAAGTGAACAGTCAGGCATAATTAGAACCATTTGTACTTACTGAGTAACATAATTTTTTTTCTGGAAACCTCACCAGTGTCTACTCATCATCTCTTCTCATCTATCTGATCTGAACTGGGCCTAAAGAGCTACTGGATCATGCACTGTTTAGGGAGGTGTCATTAGAGGTAAAGTAAGTGTCACCCTGGCCCAGCTCACCACGTGCCCTGGGTACTGCAGCTCCTTGTGGAAGAGACGGTACTTCTAAGGTTACTTCCTGGTCACCCTGAATCTGCAAGGGGGCAATGCGGGATAGGGGGGCATTCCTGTATATTCCTCCATTGATTTACAATATTGGCTTGCATTGGAAATGCAGACTTCTTAAGATAGTCAATGTCTAGCTAGTCTGAAGCAAATAATTACACTTTGAAAACATAAGCTCTAAAAAGTACACCTTGCATGACTAACATGTCTGTTCAAAATGAACTGAAACATTTTCCCAGCAGAGAGGAGATACGGTGACATTATGTCTGTTTCGGGAGCCCTTGTGTTGTAAAGCCACAGTTATCAGGATTGCTTGTGAGAAAGGAATGATGGGATGGAACCCAGGAATAATTAATGCCCTTTATCTCCCTAATTGAGTTTTATAAAGGTTAAATGGGTCCCTCAGCTCAAAGGGGATCTATTATTTTAATAAGAGTTTACTTCATTTGTTTGTATTTCTCAAAATGCCTCCAAAGATTTGAGTGTCCCTCAGCAGCACAGCAATAAACGGTGATATTTTCCTGGTTCTGGCCCAGTCTGGGGACGACTGACCCATAGTGCTCCCGAACATGAGGTCCATCTCCCAAGTGGCGCTGAACTATGAAGGGGGATATCGGACAACAGATGTGGGGCCTGCATGCTGGACCAGGAAGGATTATGGGAATTAATTGGACTGAGACCCTTGAACTTTCCTAAGATAACAGGAGGTGATCAGGATATGACCCTCCAAAATCAGGAATTAGGAACAAACTTTTTTCAATTTGTTTCATTCTGAACAGTACAAGCTCTCTCTGGAACACCTGAATGTGATCCATGCAAAATGTTCTTCACTATCATTTATCGTTTTTGTTCCCTAACCATTTTCAAAAAGCTTTTTTCTGATCAAGTTCCCTGCAAATGAAAGAGCAATCCCTCTGAAAAGAGAAATATTCAAATAAAAACGATCAATCCTTTATGATTTTTTGAGGTCTCCTTGAAAGGAAGACGTTTTAGTCAGCAAGTGTATATAATACATAAATCATGAAAAAATGTGAAAAAAAAAATGCAAAAACTTTTTCTTCAATTCCTTATTACTTTGAATGAGGTGATCCCCTGTAAAACCAATGGGAGCAGCTTCCATGGAATTCAAAGATGCAATTTAATCAGGAAGTTGGCATCTTCTCTCATTGCCACAAGTAGTTGAAGGTAATATGTCTCAGGGCACAGCTGTGACTAGGTTCCTCACTGTTAATGTCTTGTGAGATTTAAATTATTTTCTCTTTCATGGTCATCTCATCTTCTAGTAAGAGTCTACCTGAATAATGGGCAGCTAACAACACAGGCAGGAACTGCTGTGGAGAGTCCAGTGAATGCTGAGGTAGCCACACGTTGGGGTTCATTTTGAGAGTTTCCTCCTAACCAAAGGGCTAACAGGGGCTAACACCCACATACTGTCAGAAAGTGTTGTGCGGACCTTTAAGGACTCCAAGGAACCAGAGTCCTCTAGTTTAACCTTTCATTCTGAGCAGCACCTTGTACAGCAATTTCTCATTCCTAAACTGGGATGCTGGATTCCAGGTGAAGGTGAGAGAGCTCCCTGGTGGCTAGCGCTGTGTTGTAAGCTGAGCAGCTAGACCCGCTGTGATGTCATCGCCGATGGCATTGTGGGTCATTGTTTGCTGTGCCTCCTGCTCCCCATGTCAGCAGTGGTGGAATGTGTTTCAGCTTCACTGTGGCCACACTAACCTCTCTGCCCCAGGGGCTGCTGGGACTTCTCTTTCCTGCCTTTTCCAGGATGATGACGAAGATGGCACACTCACATGATCCATGATGGAGCAGAATCAGAGGTGTACTGGGGCTTCTAGCCTCCAGGGAGTTCACCATATGGCCATTCTCTTATGCAATCAAGCTCACAAAATTCCTTTGGGATGGCATTATTCCGCCTTCAATTGCAATGGTCCGTCTTAGACTCCCTAGGGTTGCAGATTGCGTAAGGCCAATAAACAGCACATTTTATGTCATGTGTTATGATCGTGAATGTTGTATTATATATCAATGGGTTACACAAATATACATATATTACTTCTTGTATGTACAGAGTAGTTACTTGGAGTACAACAAATATATCAAGTTTTATTTTGTTTTTGTTCTTCCTCTGTTCCAATGTCAAATAAGGAGGAGGGTTACAGCTTCGGATTTCCACTGTTCATTATTTTTCTCTTTTGCTGGAGTATTTTGTCAATGTGTTGCTTAAGTCTTATTCTTAGTTAATTTGAAGTTAAATAATAAAATAAAGTCTTGATTTCTGTCAGAGAGTTAGTTAAATTTAATTAATGATGAATGAACTTGAGGAATAGAAATACAATTATTATTTTCAAGACCAATTAATAATTTACCTTAGTTCTAATATTTTTATACATGTGAACAGAGGGAGTTATTAATAGAAGACCATAGCTGTATTCTGAGCTGCCATTCCCTATTAAAATTCTGTTTGCTGAAACATAATACCAATAATAATGTCAGAAAACAGCAACAACAGCAATACATTTGTGAATACATTCTTCTTTTTCCCACACAGCTCAACTGTGTACCACCTAATTAAGTAACAAGAGGAACACGAGATGGTAATATTGTTTAAAATAGTAATAACAAAGAAATGAAAAATGTCATTTAAATAATTCCAAAAAATGATAATCAGGATCAAAATAACTTAGCTAAAATCACTTACAAGATTTTTTTATTTAAAAAATAAAATCTGATAATGTCTTATTTCATAGGTCTGTTAATATAAGTATCTGAAATTGCATTTTAAATTAATATCTGCAATTATGACTTAGTGTGGCAGGCACATGCTCTAGACAGTGTTGTTACCTCAGATATAAGACCACCTCTGTCAAATGAAACTGGCAAACTGGTACATTCTGTCAATACAGGCAACCATGTGATAAACTGAAATATGTCATGGATTGACAGCTATTATTTACATATTTTGATAGTAACGAATGAGAATAGTAGACAGGATTAGTGATGCCCTGCGCTACTCACTGAGTCTAATCAGCTTTATTCGATGGACCATGAGGATAAAAACACCGCAGTCGCTCATTCCCCTTGCCTCCGTTCTACTTTGACCTGCACTTAATTTCCCGCTGGATATTCTCCACTGTACTTTAATAAGAGCCGGAAAAATCTACCAGGGATTCCAATCAATAAAGAACTGATTCAAGAATTACAAAAAGTGCCGAAATTTGCATATTTATTGTCGAACCGTATTTCATTATTTTGAGCGCCTACCACATAAATCAATGCAATTAGCGTCATCGCCTCTGATATGGAATAAAAAGAGACTTTCGGAACGCCCTTCTGTCTCTCCGTATATCCGCTGCTTCTCAGCGTGGCAGGTTGATTTCCATCACGCGGTAAAGCCGCAGGATTGCGCGTCCTGTCAGTTAAGATTCCAAGGCAATATTATGACTGCAGAGAAGCATCTGGGATGGAGCTAGACATGTTTCTGTGGCAACATACCCTCTGCAGCACAGAGGTACCAGAAACAAAGTGATGTTCTGGTGGTAAACAAACATCAAGCAAAGTATTTGGATAACAAATTATTGTCCAAGGGCGGCAGGCAAATCTGTTTTTTTCTTGTACAAGTGTACACTACAGGGTAAATAATAAATGAATAAATACATTTTTAAAAGAATTGAAAGTGAAGCACATAACAGAGGAAATTTTTGTTCTGTGTAAATTTGGACCAAACATCCTATATTGTTTGAATTTTTTAGGTTTGCTCAGATGTAGTGCATATATGGCCACTCAACTGACATTGTTTGCAAGACACTGTTTGCTCCCAACCGATGAATGATGCATGAAGTGAGTCTTGGCAGTCTCTGTTGGATGAAAAAATGCAATCTTTTGTATGTCCACTCTTCCAGCTGTACATTACTGAGCCTGTTACACCACACTCTCCCAGCCATACAATACTGAGTTTGTTACACCACATTCTCTTAGCTGTACATTACTGAGCCTGTTACACCACACTCTCCCAGCCATACAATACCGAGTTTGTTACACCACACTCTCTTAGCTGTACATTACTGAGCCTGTTACACCACACTCTCCCAGCCGTACAATACTGAGTTTGTTACACCACACTCTCTTAGCTGTACATTACAGAGCCTGTTACAACACACTCTCCCAGCCGTACAATACTGAGTTTGTTACACCACACTCTCTTAGCTGTACATTACTGAGCCCATTGCACCACTCTCCCAGGTTTACATTACTGAATCTTTTACATCACACTCTTCCAGCTGTACGTGACTGAGCCCATTACACCACACTCTCTTAGCTGTACATTACAGAGCCTGTTACACCACACTCTCTCAGCTGTACATTACAGAGCCTCTTACACCACACTTGCTTGGCTGTAAATTACTGAGCCCATTACACCGTACTCTCCCAGCTGTACATTATTGAGCCCATTGCACCACTCGCCCAGATTTACATTACTGAATCTTTTACATCACACTCTCCCAGCTATAATCAGGTCCACCATCTCAGGCCTCATCTTCATTATTCTCAAAAAACTGTGCATTTGGAAGCAAAGATTGAAAAATGATTTTCAATCTTTCAATTTAAATGATTTTCCAAAATAGAATTAGGACAAGCGAAAACAAATGTTTTGTCTGTCAACAAATGTTTTGTCTTCGTATAATGCATTCGGTAGCTGATTTTTAGCAGAGACATATTTAAATCTAGTACGTCCTTATGAATCATAGAAATCTGTATATTTTAATTTTATGCTGTACATATATTTTAAAATTTCAGTTCATTTTTATTCCTTTTCCATGACACATTCTCTTTGATATAAGGCGGTTACTAATTTTATTTTCTCCACAGCCATGTCTTCAGCCCCACTGTGATCCTCCTTCATAGACCCAGGAGGAAGTGGTTGTACATGCTGCTCTTCTGATCCACATGACTGCCCGCCATCCCTCTATTTCGCACTACAGACACATCCATCAGCCACGCACGCCATCAAAGCAACAGGGAGTCAACAAACGCTCAGTTTACTAAACTACAGGAACCCAACTGGTCAAGGGCGATCACCAAAGACACCGATGAGTTTAACTGATCAATGCTGTATACACCCTGGTAGGGCTGAGCCATGTTGCCTCGGCAATGAGGACTTTCGGCCATAACCTGTAGTAATGCGACAAAAACATTCTTTGTTAAAAAGAATGGCTCTTGGTGTTGAATAATTTCCCATCAGTTTAAGGACATTTCAATATTCAAGGCAGAAAAAAAACCCATTATGGTGTATCCCGTTATGATTCAGATTAGTTTACATATACTGATAGAATACCCCCAGATTAAGATTTCATATGAGATTAGGACTGACACTACTTATCAGCTCAGCTTTAAGGGTTAAGAACAAAGCAATGGTATACTGAAACAAACTGTTAACTTAACAGTGAAGTATTTATCTTTTATGTGACCTTTCGCAGAGCCTGCCACTCTCCTGACCCGTGTCACCATGCATTAAGATCTGAAAGGTGTCAGCAGGGTTGACTGTCAGGGTCGTCTGTTTTAAATGTCTGTCTTCTGCCAGCAGTCCGATTTGTTCTCTGCATGACTTACCCCTCAGTGACTGAAGACTGCTCGTTGCTCCCCCAAAGTAAAGGCTGAGGGTATACGGGGCTTTGTGTGTGTGTGTGTGTGTGTGTGTGTGTGTGTGTGTGACAGGAGACCCTTTGGGAAGAGAGCTGGATCATGAGGTTTGCGATGTGTGACAGTGTGGGCCATTCTGCCTGTTTTAGTTATTTGCAATATTTACTCATTGAACTCGACAGAGAACAGAATTCATGAGCTGTGCTTACACTTCCTGTAAGCAGAGTGATCATAGATGTGTAGACATTCCCTACCCCAGCAGATTAGCTGTGTCATCCATTTTTAAGAAATCAATGCAAAAATACCATTTTTTGCATTGACCATTACTGATACTACAATTAGCATTAATTTTGACACAAAAGTTGTATTGCAGTAGAATAGAATAAATTGTACAAGCATAGAATAGCTTATTGGAGTAGTCATTAAACAGTTTTTTATGATTATTATTATTACATTATTATTATAATGATTTTTTTTCTACATGACTTCATGACAAGGTGTATGTAGTGTTGAGGCTGTGAATATCAAAGGTGACCGACATAATCAGGCCTCACTATGGTGGCCGAGACGTGCAAAGCAACAAAAATTCCCCACAACACAACATTACAGAAACGCGCTGCAACTTGCACAAAAACAACAACATTAACATGATTAAAACATAATTCGAAAACGCATTATTGAAAAACCACAACGGAACTTTTTTCTTATGACTGATATTCTGGTGGCACCAGCCTCGAATTTAGCAGCCTCGAATTTAGTTGGATTCACAGCTGTGACATCGGGAGGTGTTTGATTACATTATTATTTAAAATATGTATGTTTTAATCATGCTACCTATTTGAATAATAGGTTTTTTTTAGTTGTTGTGCATTTACTCTGCACATTCATAATACCAGAGAGCTATCCAGTGACAGCTGGTCTTAGCCCCAATGTAACGTTACCTAGTTAGATGGGTAAACTAGCATAGGTGAGTTCTGATCGGGAAAAATTATTGTAGAGTTAAACCAAAATAATTGTGATGATTTGGGAGTGACTGATCAAAACAGGCTTTAGACATGCCTTTCTCGCCACAATGTCAATGGATATTTCATTGCTAAGTAAACCATATGTTTCTGTCAATGCACATTCACTAAAAATTAATACTCACAGCAGTTTCCTGCATGGCTTAGGTAAAGAGCTAGGTGGATGGGTAGTCCATGCAGGTTTTCTAAAAATCACTGCAGCACTACAGGTAGCAATAGGTATTGGTAACATGACAGCAGGACGGTTTTATTCATGTTTTTGTAAAGTTGTATGCAAGGGTACACAGCTTCGGGTGTTTGGCATGGGTCTGGGTAAAACCTGGCACATTCTGCTGTGGAACTCAAACAGAAAAGCGCAAAGACACAAGCTCAATTACCAATCACTTGTGCCTACCTGTACATACAGCTATAGCACAGGTCTGTAAAACTCATCATTGCTCTCATTATTAGTCTTAATTTTTTTCAAAATTCCATCCACATGAAAGTAATGCAAATGGCAGATATCATTTCTGTCCTATTTTGTAACTCTTTAATTGTTTTCTCAACAAAGTGGTAGACCATACTTTCTTTCATACCTTTAACTGTCACTCAAACAAATAAACTCGGAAAAAAAATTCTTTAATATCCTTTTTAAAAAATATGAGCTTTACCAAAAAAATTATAGACATCAAACAGTCGGCTGAGTTGTCAATGTAAGGTAATTACAGAAAACCAACTGATTAGAACCAAGTGAAAAATAAAATGAATCATAGTGGCTGTGAGTTTGACTCATGCACATAAAAAACACATCTCCACATGAAACAGAATCTTCTGGAACTCATTGTAATCATATCACAAGATACCGGTAACAAGGAAGATATATGTGGCGAACCTATTAACGAGATTCAATTGAACAAACAATATCATTATAGTGCCTTTAATTGGCTAAAAACATAAACTTTTCCTTGATGATTGCTGGAAAAGACACTGGAACGTTTCCCTTCTCTTCTTCGTTGTATCGCTGCACCGTACTCACAGGCTGAACACCACATGCATTGCTGACCAGGGTCACACATTTGTTATCATGCCTTTTCACTGCTAGTATTCCATCAGCAGACACATAGTCAAAAGCTCCACAACCTCCCTGGGCCAGCCCTTTTTCAGTTTTCAGTAGAGCTGTGGCTCCGTCAAAATCGACAACGTTTGAACCTGGATCCTGCAGTGACCTACAGAGGGCGATCACAATCTTCTCCCCCCAACGGAAGTCCTGTATCTCATTAGGTGTTATTTGGATGGGGTATCTTCACATTTGTGCGGAGTAGAGGTTCGTCTGCTCACTAATGTGTCCTATAATGTAATCTGTGAGCAGCTTTCTGTAGTATTAGTACTGTGTTTGCACATTAGTTGGATGGTAGTAAACTGCCTGAGGACAATTGAATGAGGGGATGTCTACGATTTGCCAGGTTCTACGCTGGGATGATGCATCTCCTGCACTGCTGTCATAAGTTCATTAGTGCCCTGGGGTACCACCACTAGCCTGTTTCTGCTTCTACTTCTCTGAGGGGTTGGACCATCTGTCTCAGTGCTGTCAGAATCGTCTACCTCATTGGGAATGTAATCGGGATTATTCTCATCACTGAGATCCTCATACTCTGAGTCGGCAGGGTTATCTAGCACTGCAGCTAACCTCTCTTCTCCTCTACCCTCTCCTCTCCTGTAAAACATGCAGGTGTCCATGGCTACAAAAGGAGAAGCAGATATCCTGATTATGCTATCATTTCCCTAAATGATGATAATGATTGCAATTCAACAGAAGGTCATTGCCGTGGCACATCACATCATTGCTACCTATATTTCTGTAGTTGTCAGTATTTGCCTTCTGTTGTGTCTGTTTTTGTTTGGTTTCTTTTCGGCTGTTTTCATGTGTTCGTTTTTTTTCCCCATGTGCTTTTGTTTTGATCCTTTCGTTCTGCCCCGCCCTCGCCCTTGTTACCTGATTGTTTATGTGTTTCACCTGCCCTGCTGTTTACCTGCATCTCATTTGCTCGTTACCTGTATGCATTTATACCTTGTCTTGTCTTCTGTTTGGTGCGAGTTCATCTCAGTGTATGCTATAAGCCTTTCGGGTCCTGTCTGATCTCTCGTTGCCACTTTGCCTGTTCGTCATGTTTTGCTTTTTGGATTCTGATTTTGTTCTGTTGCTGAGTTTTCTGGTTTTTTATCCCCTGCCTGCTTTTTGATCTCTGCCTTGGATTGTGTTTTTGTACCTTCTCTGTGCCTTTCTGGTCTTGACCTCTGCCTTAATCATGACCTTTTTTACAGCTCTCATGGCTGTAAAACTTCAGTTTATATTATCTCACTCTGCACTTGAGACCTTACTGACACCTGACAGTAGTGATTTTAAGCAAATGTACATTGACACACACATATGGTTTACTTAGCAATGAAATATCAATTGACATCATGGCAAGAAAGGCATGTCTAAAGCCTAGCTAGGATACTATTTTGATCAGTAACTCCCAAATCATCATGATTATTTTGGTTAAGCTGTACAATACTTTTTCCCCATCATAACTCACCTATGCTAGTTTACCTATCTAACTAGCTAACGTTACATTGGGGCACTATACAGCTATCACTACGTAGTTCTCTGGTATTATGATTATCCACAGTAAACATATGACAAGTCAAAAAAAAACATTATATTCCTCAAATGGGTGACATGAATAAAACATACATTTTAAACAATAATTAAATCAAATGAATTGTTTATGTTTATTGAACAGCACCACCTGATGTCACTGCCCGACCAAAGCTGTGAATCCAGCCAATTTAACTGCTAAATTTAATGCTGATGCCACCAGAATATCAGTCGTAAGGAAACATTTCTGTTGTGGTTTTTTTTCGAAAATGCAGCCTGTTAATGTTGTGTTTATGCGAGTTGCAGTGTATTTCTGTAATGTCGTCTGGATTTGTAGTTTGTCTCAGATTGTTCATTCTTAGGACAAGACTCGGTTTTCAGAATTGTTACAAGTTTAAAAAAAAAAAAGATTTCAACATTTAAAGTCAACACAATGACTTCCTTGTCACAAACACCAACAAGGACCATCCCCCATTAGCATTTCACACTTCAGCCTCCTCATTTTTACTGTTAGAAGACTGTCCTGGTGGTAGAGTGTTATCCCACAGGAAGAAGGCCTGGCTGGGCTGCTTTAATCAGGGGCAAGCCAAGCAAAAAACAGTAAACATTTAGAGGTATATTCAGACCTACACTCAACGTGACTTAAGCACTTTTTTGACCCGCTACGTGCCTTTTCAGCGTCTGTTTGTGTTCTGACCTTGAACCATTACATGTGCTTGGGAGACTTGTGCGTTTGTGGTGGAGACTCATAGAAATTGAGGCATTTCTCATTAAAATACCCTCTACGCGGATTCAGACTTTGACTTAAGCGCATTTTAGAATGTATATCCTACGTGCATCACAACCCTGTATTAAGTCGTGCACTCCTAACGATCAGACTTTGATTCTACATTTTTTTTCAGTGTTACCATATTGCATGGAGTAAAATCATTTAAATTATTTCTGGATAATAAGCGCACATAAAAGTATTACCCATACCATTGCTAACGATTGAGTTGCTGAATTTGAAATGCATGGCTGCATTTTGGCCCATGTTCCTCAGTCTGCACCTTTCAAATGAATAGAAACTCAAACGCTTTTTGAGTGTTGTGCTTGTTTAACTCTATGAACCCACGGGTAATAACTCAGATCTCAAGTCTTACCATATGCCAAAACAGATGTAATCATCAGGTCAAGTAAAACTAACTCTAGAAAAAAAAATATTCACCATAGCCACGCTCTGATTTGCCAAACAAAATGACCCAGGTGTTATCGGTAGGACAGAGGAAATACACAGAATGGGTACCTGGTTCAACTCAAATGAATATACTCTTTCAGCATGACTAACTGTTAATTGGATATTGGGATAGACTGACGGACCAACTGAGAGGCTGACTTCAGCTAAGTATGAGAAATTCAAAATATGAGCGGATACTGTGTTGACTTTCCTTTCAATATCCACCATTGCAATTTGTGATAAAACGTATTCATTGGTGCTACTGCTACTTCACAAACATTTTAATTATATTGCCCATTAGTATTACAACCAGTATCTGGTCTTGACAAAATATTTCTCAGTATATTTTAACCAGATTAATCGGATACAAATGACATCCATTTGATTTAAATATATTAAAAACAAATAACTACATTTAATCAAACTACTCAGCTCTTACATGTAGATTGCGCTGCATAATTTTGTGAATATAATTTCCGTATCTCACACTGTATAATAATCTGATAAAATACGTTGAAGCCACTTAATTTTATCAGAAACTATTCAAGTACGTGAAGTACAAGGTAGAGTTTGTGCCTGGCTATGTCACCTGTTTGTCTAATCAACTTTCAATATTTAAGTTTTCTCTGCAATGTAGCAGACTCTTAGTACTACTACATAGTAACTCAGAGAAAAACATTACTGGGCCATTTTTTGTGGGGGTGTGTCATTTCCCTGGCTGAATTATCATTATTCAAGATCCTATATGGGTCCTCCTACTTTTCTGCCCTGCCCGGGCCCAGCGTGGCCTCATAAGCCAGTTCAGAATACAAAGAAGTATTTTCCGCGTAACTATTTGCACGGAAAAAAACGCTGGGCACCCTCAAGTCAGAATTCCCCTCTTCTTCAGTAGAAAAGCTAAACGCTGTGGACTCACAACATGAAGGAACCAGGTTCAATTCCCACCACATCTGGGCCAGCACTCACAATGCCTGTTTGGGTTTTCACAAGGTTAAGTCATGAAGGTAAGATGGACTGGACAAGTCAATCTGTCCTAATGGTTGTGTGTGAATAAATAAGTGTTTGTCTGTCAGGCCCTATGATGGACTGTCCAAGGTGTCTCCTTGTCTTTTGCCCAATGTATACTTGGATAGGAAATGCTTGGATATGAATTAAGAAGAACATTTCTGATAATGACATTGTTCACAAAAATGATTTGTTTATAAAAATGTTTCTTCTGTCTTTTCTAATTCATGTATACATACTTAGAATTTCATTTTGTGTGTTCCATTGGTGAACACAGGCAGAAAGAAAGAAATGTTTTCCTTCTCGTTCCTTCTCAAATCAGGATAGTAATTAAATAATGTAACAAGTTAAAGACAACAAACGCAAAATGAAGACAGCAAGGCAGTTTTTACCTGCTCCTGCCAACAGCTTAAAACCTCATCATGTACTTCCTAAACTGCTGTGTTAACGAACCACACCAGTCCCACAGTATTAGGAGCCGAATGTCCACCAATGTTTCAATAACAAAGAGGAAAAAGTTGGCCGTAACACTAAGCCACAACGATCATACGATCACAATCAAATACGACTAACACACCCAGTTGAGTAGCCTGAAATACAAAAGACAAACAACATTTTATTTATAACAAATAATCTTAAGTAACACTCCAGCAGGTTACAAGTGTAACACACATAAATAACAAATAACATAAGGCGCTTTTGGACCAAACAGTTCTGGGGACTTTTTTGAGAGGAACTACTCGCTGGGGAGGTTCCCTGAGAACTACGAGCCTTCGAGGGCTTTTTTCTGTTTGCATTTGCACCTCCAGGAACACTGAAGTGACGTAAACCAGCAGTCTCTTTCAATGGCTCGGGTAAACCAATGTCGGCTGCGTTCCAATACTTTTTCTCGTCTCCTCTTTTCCTCAACTCGTTTCCTCCCCTCCTTTCCTACCCCGGAAATATGTGGAGGAAAGAAGGAGAGGAAACGAGCGGAGGAAAGGAGGAAATTAATTGAAAATTGGAACGGCTAATCCGATTCACCCGTCATCAAAGTCGACGTCGGCTATTGATGAAGTAATAATTTCAAATGACTCCGAAGATACCAAAGCCAATCATGCTTCTCGAACTCCGCCATCCCTTTTGATGCATTAAAATATAAATGTCAGTTTCACGCATTCTGCTCATGGTGTAACATAAGCATTTGTACAAGGAATAAGTAAACTTACCGCGACATAAACTCGCTCAGTTTTACATTGGTATAATTACCATTCGTATCTGAAAAATGTGAATATATTGCGTCAATCTGGTTATGTTCGAAAACAAAAAAGATTTCCCATTAATTTAAATTACCTGATTACTGTTTACTGTTCTGGTACTTATACTTAAGTGTTGGTAAATCCCTTGTCATGTTTTAGAATTTTTCGATGGTGAAATATTAAGTGGGATGGTCTTTCAATCTGGCTGGTTGTGTGCACGATGATGTCACCAAGAAATGTGCAAAGATACGTCAATACATATGATACTCAGATGATATAGCTGATTTGGAAAATATTGCTAGTATTTATCAGACTAGTCTACCTCGCCTACTGTATCCCATAAGGAATTGCTGTTTTATATGTCACAGATCCCCTCTTTCCCAAGTTCAGACCGCACTCTTAGCTTGGTAGGTATCTACCACTAAGGACTAGGGCTGTACTGGGCCACTGGTCTTGTACCGGCAGTACACCGCTTCGGAAACTTCCGCAAACATGTGTGAAAGTTACTGAGTCGCAGTATGTGTACCTGCATTCAGGTGTGTGTACCTCTATGCCACCACAGTGTGCCCCACCCCTCTTCAAGTTCCTCTGCCCTGCCTCGCTCCCCCATCCATCTGTCCCACCCCCTCCCTGTTCCACTACCCTTCCTCTCTCCCCCACCCTTCTGCCCCACCCCCTCATCATCCATCTGTCCCACCCCTCTCCCCGTTCCACTACCCTTCCTCTCTCCCCCACCCTTCTGCCCCACCCCCTCGTCATCCATCTGTCCCACCCCTCTCCCCGTTCCACTACCCTTCCTCTCTCCCCCACTCCTCTGCCCTTCCTCTCTCCCCCACCCTTCCCTCTGTCCTGTCCCTCTCCCCGTTCCACTACCCCGCCTCTCCCCCACCCATTCCTCTGTCCCGCCCCTCTCCCCGTTACACTACCCCGCCTCTCTCCCCCACTCCTCCCTCTGTCCTGTCCCTCTCTCCCACCCTCTGCCCCGTCCTTCGCCCCATTCCTCTCCCTTCCTCTTTCCCCCACCCTCTGCACCACCCCTCCCCATTCCTCTGTCCTTCCTCTCTCCTCCACCCCTCTGCCCTGCCCTTCTCCCCCAGCCCTGGCACACAGCAAAAACTGCAGAGGGTGCCTCTCCAATCTCTGAGTGCTGACTGCCTGACCCTATAGGTCCTGTATTTACATAAAAATACTGACACCACACTGTTCTGTGCTGCCTCTCCCTCCTTCCCATCCCTCTATCATTTTCCCTGACCATGGTGAAAACACCCATCCATTATTGAAGGCTTATTGCTCCACCAGGTATCGTCTGTATCCACAACGGTTTGTCCCACATTGCTTTTTCATGTCATTTTAATGAATACGGAATGGTTATAATACCTTCAGGTAAAATTAAAGGCTAATAAAAGTTATTAAATATAAAAGATGAACCATTTCCAAATTTAACATATAATTGTCTTTGTTGTCATTATAGTACATGTGTGGTTGTTTAAAAACTGAGTTTATTCAAGGGATCATATGGCGCTTCCATGGGCTTACACACACATTAACAGAGCTTCTTGCACTCTTGCCTTTTTTTCCTGATTTAGTCTCTTTCTTCAATAATTTCTTTCTTTAAACACGCTCATTTTTATTGCTAAATGGCAAATAACCGGAGACAACACAATTTTACGCCCTCACCCTCTCCAACCAAGAAAAAACGGAAACGAGGAATTAGCGGACCGAACTGACATCGAGGACATCATGGCTGTCACCTTAGCCACGTTTGAAGGTATTCTGACGACCGAACTAGCGGCAATGAGAAACGAGTTCACTTGTCCACAGTCAAATCATTGTGAGACAAAGTAGACTTTCTCACTGGGGAACAGGGGGAACAGAACAAAATTATCAACGATCACTCTAAGCGTCTGGAACTGCGTGAGCAACAGGTTGTGGATCTGCCGGACCGCAGCAGAAGGAACAACCTCACACTGCTAGGGTTACAAGAAGGAGCTGAGCTGAGCTTTCTAAAGCGATCGTTGGCGACCTGGTTTCCATCGTTAGCGAGCAAAGATATACAGATTGAGAGAGCACATCGTGCTTATAGCAGAGTCCCAGTTGATCACCCTAAAACGCAAGTGCTACTCATAAAGCTCCCACGTTTCAGCGACCGAAAACTTATTCTGCTAGAAGCAAGACACCACGGTCCGGTAAAGCTGGGTGACAGTGCAAAGCTGAGTTTTTTCCCCTAATTTCTCTGCAGCGACGGCTAAGAAGCAGAGCTCCTTTATTTCAGTACGTAAAGAATTGAGAGACGCGGGGATACAGACCTGACTTCATTACCCAGCAACTTAGAAGGTTATCATGAAGAATCATGAGACCACACTACTGTACGGAGGTTTTCTCGGCTCTGTATCCAGTCCCAGGCCACCAGACACGGACGAAGGGCTTCAACAAGATGGACTGGTTAGGGTGAGCTAGCTACCGCTAGTTGACAGCTGGTAACCGGGCAGTGAGCTAGCCACACGGCTGGCTAATGCTAGCTAACAACTTAATGCCGTCAATTTGCATTATAAGAAATCTAGCTACCGAACTCTTAGATTTCAGACCCCTTGACTGTGAGCAATCAAGTGAACCTTGTTGGTTAACCCGTTCTAATTTTTGAATGTTGATCTAATATTTATTTCCGCATATCCTTGGTGATATACCCATTTAATCATAACCAACTTATAGCTAGCTAGTTAGCTACCTATGGTAGGGTGAGCGCTACCTGCTATCTAACCCCCTTTTTTCTCTCCTTTCCATTTTGTTTTAAATAGTCATGTGAAAGGCGGATTTAAAGCACTGTGTTAGCACAGAAGTTTTATACTCAGGTTATTTCCCCCCTTGTTAAGATTGAGGATATGTCAGGATGTATAGGCTATATATATTTTACGGTAAATGTGTAAAAATCCCGGCTGACCGATAAATGTGGATAAAAAAAAATAATTAACTGGTGTGCTCACCTATGCTTGGAGCGGTCTGTCAGATGTGGTCCATTCTAGGATCCAAAGCATCCTCAGGGCGTGCTGCACGCCTCCCCCCTTGCGCTGCATATCTTACCTGGAATCCACTGTAGCTTTCATTCATTTGGTGGCATGCATAATCTACTTTTCAATTTATGCTCTCTAGCCTCCGAAGTATTTGGAAAAATATTTAAACATGTTTAGTACTGAGAGGGATATGTTTCTCTTGAAGGCAAAAGTGGCATCACAGTGACCATTAGTCGTGAGACCTACAACACGATAGTAGCATCACTACAGAATGAAGGTGAGAGACCCAAATCCTCTCAAGAATACAACTGGTTGAAGAGATATTATCTGATTAATATAAATGGAATAAAGAAGATTGCCAAGAGAGGTGTGGACACTTTTCCCAACGCAAAGGTAGATTTATTTGATATTATCAATGAGGCTCACATCAAAACGGGACATGGGAGGAATAATGTAATGGACAAGGAGTTGCGCCGGTAATTCTAAAATGTAAATGTGTATGACATTTTCCGTTCGCTGCCTGGGAGACAGCGAGTTGACACGGGTCCATGTTCCAATGTAAAATAGCAAAAAGGAATATAAGACATTGGTTACCCTCAAGGCAAGATATGCAGCAGTTGCAGTTGTGGTTGGACTAAAAACCAGCATACACAGTGGGTCCCCAGCAACGACGTTGGGAACCACTGGCCTAGGCGATGGCTCCTCAGTGCATTTCTTTTATCAGTCAGGAGAAGAGAAGTACTTCTGCACAACAAAGGTTTTCCTGACCTATTCAGCCACCTATTCCTCACCAATCCAAGGATGCCATTCGAGGAGTTTGCTGGTGCTGCCTTCTTACAGTGGAAGCTGGAGGCGTCAAAGCAAAGAGAGGAAGAGGGTGACAGAGGAGAGAGGAAAGGAGAGGTCAGCAGAGCTGCAACCAACTGGCAGTCTGTGCAGGTTGTACCCACAAGCCCTCAAATTCACACTGGCTTCCCTGGGGGTGCAGGGAAGTACACTGTCCCTCAAGAGTGCTGTCCCTTAACAGGGCACAGGGAATGGTGGTAGAAATGAGCAGGAGGGAATTTCAGTAGTCTGCCTTTTATGAGGCTGAAAAGAGATGGCCGCTGGAGAAGGGGAAGTGACCATAGCATTGTATATATTATTTTTGTTCTGTACTCTTTAGACTGTGTAGTGTGCAAATATTGTACAGATACCGAAGACCTTCAGTTGTTGCATTGACTAATGTTAATGTTAGCATAATGTTAGGAGGATTTTTTGGCAGAATTGAATGTAGATATATATACCTGCACAGACAATAAACACATTTCCTTTTTGAATATTCCCTGGTCCACTGAATTCATGCATAGTTTAATTTGATGAGGAAAGAGCTGGAGGCATGAACGGCATATGTTTGTTTAAGACGACTTGAAAGTTGAAGGCCAGTAATTGGACAAATCAATCAGTGAGAAAGAAACTGGAATGAATGCAGGAAATGTGAGACTTCATTTGGGGAATGGAAATATATGTAAGGGCTAATATATGTAATTTTCAGTGAAATGACTACTGGCATGAAATGACTGTTTAAACACTGTGAGAAGGGAATGATTAAGGGTAAGTTTTAAATTTAAATTGACATCAAATCTCGAATACATTACAATAGATAAGTCTATTCTAGATTATTCTAATTCAAAATCTACAGCTAAATTTCAGATGTGAAACTAGCTACAGCGGGATTTGAACCTGTGTCTAAAAGTGTGTATAAATGAATGAATATTAAAAAAAATATATATTTTTTTCTTATTGGCTGTCCATCTGTTACAACAACTATACGCAGCTGGCCGGAGTGTGTGCTGGGAGAGTACCTACCCTGAAGTAGAACATTTCCAGTTCCTGCAGTGCGGACACAATGAAACAGGAGTAGTTCCAACAGTTCTTAGAACTATGAAAAAGGTCTCAGATCCAAATGCCTATACATACAAGTTTTCATGGTGTCCTTGCGCAGTTTTAAAGTGCCACCTAATGCAAAAACTACAATAAATAATTAACAGCAACACATTGATTTATAACAGAAACCAATTTAGTAAACTAAATCGAAGTGGCTAATGGTTATAACTACTTTGAAATAAGACAAGAGTGCCCTGATTAATGTCCAAAGAAATGTCCGAAGTGATGACGTGGATGATACTTTTTATATCTCAGCATCCTTTTAAAATTGTTGCTCGATGATAGTCACGACGTCCTCAGATGCTGCATCCTCTAATCTGGTTTCTTGGTGATGATCGGGATGCAAACTCGTTTTCATAATGACGTTCGTCGGAGCATCAGCTGTTTTGGAATCTTCTAAAAGTGTTGCCTGGCGATGATATGTGTTCTAAACTCCATCTGAGAAGTGAAAGAAAATACAAAGCAGTAACAAAAACAGAACACAGGACAAACAATATAGATGTAACCAGGGGGACGTAACACACAGCGTCATTTTAAAATGCCATGCGTAATGTATGACCATTTCTCAGAGACATTAAGGAATGCATTCCAAATGTACGTCCTCTTCCTGAAACAAGCACTGTTAACTTTCAGGCTTGACATTAACACTGAACAAGCCTGAAACTGACAGTTTCATCTTATTGGTTGAAAAAATGAATACTAAAAAATAATAAAATAACTGAAATCTTAAATGTAATATTCCATATGCAACATCTGATAATTACTTACTCCCACATCTTTACAATACTTACCTAGTCTACCCTGACCCAAAAATATTGTATTCCTCTTTTCCGCTGTTTCATGGTTTTTGCTATACCAATGGCAATCGTAGACTAAATGAATAATTTCTGTGACCAACACTGATCAATCAGAGGTTCAGGAGTTCTGGAAGGAATATGTGTAAATATTTCCATCGAAAGAGTCTTGGAATGATGTCAAAAAGGTTACTCTGAAAGAAGAATGGAAGAACTTGAGGCCAGAAAGTATGTGCAGTTTCAGAAGCTTAGTGATTTTTTTAGAATGAAACAGTCAGCTGAGCTTCAGTTAGGGGACTATCAATGATAACAGGTACTGTAGTCAGACTGCCACTGTTATTTTAGTTTGAAATGCAAAATTTTGCTCTTATTTTCTGAACATTTAATTGGAACACATCAATAATAAATCAATAATAAGCATTTATCTGCTTTAATTGGTTCATAAATGATTTCTGAGGATTAAGCCCCCCTCTTCGACATGTGTAAATGTATTTAACTGAGCGTTTCTGCATTTTGGTTTATGATAAAGGCAAGCTAATCAAGGGCTAGGGTTCATTTTTTACATTAAAAATAACAATTATCACTAGAGTTGTGGCCAGACGAGGATGTGTTGCTCATGTTTGTGGGCATGGCGTTGCAGATATGTGGATAGGTGTCCTGATTGGCTCAGAGGAGAGAGAGAGGCTGTCCGTCCTTACACAAGTGTGCACACATTGAGTGTTTGAAGCTGGGGTGGGGTGGAGTTCAGGGTGGCACTAGCCTTCTCAAAGCATGTTCAGAAATGTTAATACAGCCATTTGAAAGGGCTGAATTTCATTGCACTTCCTGATTTTGCTGAGTGAGACCCTTCCCTGGGTCAACAATGGAGCTTCTAGGATAAAACCTGTTCAACCAATCACCAGTCTTCATCATATGACATCACCATGAATCAAAAACATGACAGGTTTTACCTTCCTTTACCATGAACCAGCTTCTCCCTTATCGACCCAGGGGCAGATCTTGCTTGCGAATTTAATCACTGCTGGAATTGTATGAAACTGATAGCATTTAGCCACTGAAACAGTCTTCTGAAGACTGGTTTTAAACAACAGGCAAAGAAACATGTTGAATGAAGACAGAGATCTTTTGCATCATCAGGATAATGCAGTTTCAAAGCCAAAATATTTCTCTCATATTTAGTTTGTTTTAACAGTTCCTGTGCACGCTTTGCTGAGCCAGAGATTGAACTACATGGCTTTTTAAATATGTATGAGAATCCCCAAAAGCCTTGTGTACATTTTAGATGTGTCACTATGCCAACCTTTTCCACAAACAACGATTGTGAATAATTTATCCCGCAAATCAGCATTTCAATTTTGGCTGCACTTCACTCTTGAAACGTGTCATATGTCGGAGGGGTGGATCCTGACTAGGAAACGTTCTCTGCATTTCGAGGGAAAATATCTGGACAATTGCTGGGCTTCCAGGACAATGTCAAGAGGACTCTGCATAATTATCATGCATTTGGCACACAGTTTATTTTCCCTCAAAGTCATACATCAAAACAAATCCATTTGGTTAGCCCATTTCTCACTTCACAGTCATATATAAAATAATGTCAAAAAGCACAAAAATGAACCCTTGCAACAAATTGAGCCAACCCCACCACACACACACACACAAAGGTAAAAGTACGAAAATGTTAAATATGAGGAATGATCCGGTTGAACTTTAGTAAGAAAGTCACATTTCAACTCTATTCCCATTTCCACACACTCAGTCAAGAGCTAATGTCCTGTCTGGGGGAAGTTCAGTGCATCTGCAATGACTCTTCACTCTTAATTTTGAGTACTGTCTCACAGTACTGAGACTTTCATTCTTGTTCCATTACACTCACACTTTTTTTATCATTTTCCTCAAGAGGCTCTCGAGTTCATGGTGCAGAATGTAAAGATTGAATAATTATAAAGTATTAGCTTTGAATATTATGCTTATGCAAGTGTTACAGGTTTGATCAAACAACTTTTATCATCCATTGCTATAGTAATAAAAAGCATAGAGGTAACTGGACAGACAGCCGTGTTTCCTAACCTTAAAATAACAATGTGACCTGCTGTGAACTTCTCCCTCCTCCTTAAGCTTCTTAAACAGGGCTGGGATGAGAGGAAGATAAATGCCTTCCCCATCTTCTTGGAGAGAGCCCTGGATTCAGGGGCAGAGGGGAGAAAGGTCACTGTACTGCCTGTCTGTGCCTATCAATATGAAGGGTGACAGGGAATGTGGCATTTCAATGGTGTCTAACCAAGCCAGCTGGCATCTGCGAAAATTAGAGACACGAAATGAGTCACCAGGTTTTGTTGTTGGGGGTGGGGTTATGGGTGGAGCCTTTCTGGTCTTTCCAGACTGCTGAAATGAAAGCAGTTATGAAAACCTTACCTCAGACTCCCAGAACTTCTCAATCCCTGTGGGTGACGTTTCTCTTGGAGGAAGGGAGAGCCACTGTGCCGTTCATTTGCTGATAGTTGATAAGCTCCAGCCATCCATAGACTCTACACAATCACACCAAGGCTAAATACAGGAAGTAATACATGCTCAATATATATTTCTTAAGCATTTTTATATCTCTGCTTTAGCAATAAGTTCATACCCAGTCATCTTTCAAAAAGTGTGTTTTTAGCTCTTTGCAATGAAGTGTGACACAATAAACAATCTTTGACCAGTCAATTATGTTTTGCGATGCCATTTTTAGTGTGTAGCTACAACAAAAACAATTCTGCTTTTGAGACAGTTTATATTCACTGGAGCAATTTTGTGTACTTGAATTGATATATAATATAATTTGTTTATAATCCATGCAAACATGGACTGGATCCACACTATCTATATGATTCTTTTCTTGAACAGTTTTCATATTTTGTTATTCTCAGAGCATTAAATAGTGACACTTTAAATAATAGTGCAGGGAAACATGTATGAATTTGATGCAAGCAATGAATTAATTAGTTAAATATATTCCATTACTTTTACTAATTAAATATGCATTAATTAGTTAAATGCCTGTGTACAATTACGTTTCACATGCAAATGTCTAAAATTGGATGCATCTTTTTTTGAAGAGCACCTCAGTCAGATTCTGAATTTCAGGCCAAGACTCAAGCTTCCAGAATAATCCAGGATAAAGTAGCAGAGAGGCACAGGTGATGACAGGAAGTCACTAATCAGGGTACAGCAATGTCTGAAATCACTGAATATCCCTTTGAGCTCAGTCAAGTCAAGTGTGTAAGTGTACCATGCCCCCTGAACACTGAGTGTCACATACAAACAGTTACTCTGCATCTATCCGGCATACATTACAGAGGGAGGTGGAGAGACAGGCTCACAGGGAATGATTTCTGTCATATTTTCTTGCCTTTTTCTTATTACAACACAGTTATGGAGGATGGCTAGTAGCATAAACAAAAGAGAACAGCTCTATATAAATTACGAGTCAAACAACACCAACAACATCATAATATTGAGCTATTGTTTAGGCTGTAAACAAACTGGCAGCATGAGAATTGGGAGGTAAAGACAATATGAGAAACAATGGGATGAGCCAACTGGAAGGAACTCTGTTTCCATTCTGCCACCCAGTGCCTTATTTAATGCTGTGTGTATAGCAGCAGTGTAGGAGAGGAGAGGCTTAATCTTGATTAAGCTGCAGAGGGACAGTGAAACGCAATTCAAACGCCACTTTTCAGACAAACACGGTGTAGGTGGAAGGGAGAAGCTCATTTTCCCATGATCCCTTTCCCCCAGCATGTGAGTGTCAGGGTATTACTGTCTCAGGTAAAAAAAAATGCATAAACAAAATAATATTAATGATAGTATAAAATAATATACATACAACACACAGCACATACAACACAGAGCTTTATTGTTGCCCAGATACACACGCAGCACAGTGCTCCATTACTGCCCAGAGACACACACAACAGAGAGTTCAATTACTGCCCACAGACACGCTCAACACAGAGCTCCATTACTGCCCAGAGACGCACACAACACAGAGCTCCATTACTGCCCACAGACACACTCAACACAGAGCTCCTTTACTGCCCAGAGACCCAACAGAGAGCTCCATTACTGCCCAGAGACGCACACAACACAGAGCTCCATTACTGCCCAGAGACGCACACAACACAGAGCTCCATTACTGGCCACAGACACACTCATCACAGAGCTCCTTTACTGCCCAGAGACCCAACAGAGAGCTCCATTACTGCCCAGAGACGCACACAACACAGAGCTCCATTACTGCCCACAGACACACTCAACACAGAGCTCCATTACTGCCCAGAGACGCACACAACACAGAGCTCCTTTACTGCCCAGAGACCCAACAGAGAGCTCCATTACTGCCCAGAGATACACACAACACCAATCTCCATTACTGCAAACAGACACACTTAACACAGTGCTCCATTACTGCCCAGAGACACAACACAGAGCTCCATTACTGTAAAGAGACGCATACAAAGCAGAGCTCTATTACTGTCCAGAGACACACACAACAAAGAGCTCTTTGAGTGTTCTCTTTCCCAGTCTTTCTCCCTGCCAAAACAGAAGGATGAGTAGATTTGTACTCCAAGCTATAGTAATCACAGCGCCAGTTTAGATAATGTATAAAATGGTTGTAGTACACCACGGCATCTGTTACAAATTTGCTTCAATTCAGAATCAATTTCAGGTCATATGGAATGACTTACCAGTAAGTGGATACAATTGAACAGCAGATGTATACTAGCAACATTTTACAGTACACTACACAATATCATTTACCTATCGACAAATATAAAATAAGAGGATATTTGCCAGTATTCGTCAACAGTCTGTATGAGACAAATAGTAGCTTACTCAAGTATAGAGAAGGTGACCTAGCTTGAAGGTCAAATTCAGGCAGAGAAGAATTAGAATAGGAATAAGGTTTAGGATTAAGAAGCAGGACAACACATTTTTTTCCAGTTGATTAAATTAAGCAAATAACCTTTTCAATTTAAATCTTTATTGACAAATCATTCTACTCTATTGATGCTGAAAGTAAGCCTCTTTCTTTCGGCCTATTTGGATTATGCATATTTATAATTTATGTTATCTATCAATGAAAATATGCTTTATTTTTTATGTTACAGAGCACTCATAGGGTAAGAGATCATTATCATAGCTTCACGTGATTAATGTTAACATGTTAGTATCAGAACTTAACAATCATTACAATTTTTATTTTTATAAAAGCAGTCATTATGTTATCAAAACTTACCATTGAAGTCAAGTTCAGTTATTTATTCAAGGCAGACAATCTTCATGACCAAGAAATTCCACCCAAATTTTTTCCCTGTATTTATATAGAAGTCTAATTACACATTCCAGAATTCAAGATACCAGAGTAAGACATTTGTGAGCAAAGTGTGAATGAGTTAATATAAGCAGCCACTCCAGTCTTCAGTAATGTGTAATGAGGAAACTTTTCAAGGTGAAAAACAGCAGCCAGAGAGAAAATTGTTTAGCAAGTGAATGATTCATCTCATCAATCAAAACAGTTTTTTTTTCACTTCTCTGGAACAAAGAACCAAACCAGCTTTAAATACTTTTCCCATTGTAATCTGGGCAGAGGAAACATAATTGAGCGAAGCATTCAAACAGACCCAGGCTCCGGAGCAGCAGAAACAACACAAAGCTTGGCAAACGGGCAGGCCGAGATAAGAGCTGCCCATTGTTTTGGGATCGAATCAGAGCGATAAAACAATTGCTATATAATTAGTCCAAAGTATCGTTTACCAGACCAAATTATGAGTGGACGAGCTCCAGCAGGAGCTTAGCCATCAGATGCGTCCTCCTTCAATTAAAAGCAATTAATGTGCAAAGCCCATTTAGTCACCAACAGCTAGAAAAGGCATCAAAATCCAATTTTGCCCAAGTTTATACAAATCAAAACAAGACCATATTTTGCATGTGGATTGTAATATTTGATACTTTGTTACAGACGTCATACAGAATACATATTGATGTTTTTCAAACCCACTTTCGTACTTTCATCAGTCTATAAATGTTATGCTACTATATGTTAAATAGCATTATAATATAAGCCATAGCTCCATATATAAAAACCAGCCATTAGGGATTGTATTTTAAATGTACAATTCCTTAAAGCACGAAAATGTTGTGAAATAGCATTAGGTAAATAACGTATACAGTTTTATGTACAGTGTCACAGCATACGCTATACATTTTGGGATGTGAGAAAGAGTGTATTTTAGATTTTTTTTGTCACATATGGACAGATTTGTAATGGAGTGTGAGGGGAGGAATACGCATTAAGCTGAAGCCACAGGTTCAGTGGCTGGACTTGGTTCTGCTGCTGCTCTTTCAGTTTAAAAGAAAATGTGAAGGTGGAAACATCGTCACTGCTCTCTAATTGCAGAGAATAAGGGTGGAGAATGCACCATTGTTCCCCTCAGGCCGAGCAAGGCTCACACGCTGTCTACCTCATCACCCTGGGCGGTTTTGGTGAATCAACTTCAACGAGCTGTTGGGATATTTCACCTGCTTTGATGGGTGTGACCTCTCTGCAGTGGTTCTGTTCCCCCAAGCTGCACCAGCCTGCCTGGTGCAACTGCTAATGGATAACTAGCCTGAGTTCACCTCTTCTCTGTGAACGGCCACCAGGTGAGGGGGGGCAGGTGAGAACAGGCTTCCGCATTAATGTTCTGATACCATGCTGAGGGCCCCTGCCAGACCAAGAGTGGGAAACGGCAGAGCTAAAGCCAACTGCAGGGCGGTGCAGAGTGAAGTGCTTCACTCAGTGGGTGGGTGGGGTTTACGTAGCTTTAGCATCACGGTTTGCGGTCGCAACTTCAAGCATGTTGGCTTTACTTTTCTGACCTCAGTTAAACTGCAAAAGAAGATGAATCACAAACACCAACATGTGTTGCAGTTTTCCATCCTTCTTCATAGCCTTTGTTGCGTGGATAAGAAAGAGCTTTAAAATCATAATGAAAAAAAATTCACGAGCTCCAGCATAATGTCCCCAGTCATCATTAGAATGTGGGTCCATGACAATTCTTTCGAAAGAGTCCCAACGCAATGTGTGACAGTGTGACTTAGTATATTAATGCTTAATATTATCAACATAATAACACATCGTTACATCGACTGTCACAAATGACAGTGCTGCTGTTATCCTAATGTTTTTCAACAGTGTCAATGTACGTGTCACGTTTTGGTTTACATTGCCTGTAACAAATTACGGCATGCAGCCTGTTGGTGGCAGTCGGCTATTGTGAAGTGAAGAGAGCGGTCGCATGTTTAGCCTGTTTGTAGCCTCTGTCATTCCCATACATAACACTGGCGACGAGGATGGAGCTCCAGCTCCCACTTCCTTCCCCCTTTCAAACACAGCCTGGCGAGCCTCCGGTGCCTTGGACTCGCTGCCATGAATCTTTCAAGATCTATTTATTGGCTTTCGGACTGGTGGATGTGAGTGCTGCAAGGAAGTCAGCCATGTTGATTCACTGCCTTGGAGCAGAGATGCGACAGGTTTTCAAAACTCTCAGACCCGATGCAGGCTACATCGAAGCTGTGGAATTTCTAGCCATTCTCACAGTTCGTCACCCCCCAGAGCATTATTCTCCGCAAAATACTGTTCCGTTGGCACCTGCAACGACCGGGTGAGTCAGTACATTAGTATGTTGCTGACCTGTAAGGTTTAGCTAGCTTTTGCAAATTCGGAGCCTTGCAGGACAAATTCATTAGAGACCAACTCGTCAAACATACAAACAATTCTAAAGTTCAGGAAAGACTGCTAATCGCTCCTTTCGACCTGACTAAAGCCATTGAGATTGCATTCCAAATGGAGTCGGCCACAGAATTCGCCTCCAAGCTAGCTCGGCCTTCCCCCCTCCCAGCCCCTACTGCTGCGCATCAGGTAGACCTGTTCTTGGGGCCCCACAGCCCCGATGTTCCCCAAGACTGCTTAGACGTGCATCTTATGGAGCAGCTGGGAGATCCACCGCGCTGACGCTACGGCAAATGCAGCTCCATGTCTTACGTTACTCGGGCACAGAATTGCCCTGCCTGGGGGCAAAGGTGGCAATGCTGCGGGAAAATAAATCACACTGCCCCAGCTGCCCCTTCAGCGCTGCCAAGGCCCTCTCCTGCAACACCGACACTAGCGCCCGTCACCATATACTCGGTAAAACCTGCACACTGGAGCTGGAAAATGTGTGCATTCCACTTCTGCTGGACACAGGGGCTGCAGTGTCTCTACTGAATTTCCCACCTGTCAAATAGTTTTTCCCACACCTGCCCCTCGAAACACCCTCCTCCACCCTGTGTGGATATGGCAGTTCCAAAATTGACCTATTAGGTTCTATCTGCCTAACAGTCAGCTAAGGCGCCCAAACATTGCCCACTTTCCAAGCGGCGCACCATGGCACCAACCTCCTGGGGCTGGGTCTGTTTACCAGCCTTTGTTTCACTCTCCAGGACACCAGTGGGTCAGCCATCCTCACAGTTAGTTCTCCGTGGCAACAAACCTGGCCTGCCCTGTTTTATGGAGTAGGCTGCCTATCAGCTTTCAACCTTCAGCCCCTCCTTGACCCCTTGGTGTGCCCAGTCATTCAGCCACTCCGATGTATTGCCCCTAGTTACTTCCAGAAGATCATGTCTTCCACCTTTGCTGGGGTGGTGATTTACCAGGACGATATCGTCTTGCAGCTGCCAGCCACGATGACCATCTCCAAAGGGTGTGTGATGCATCACCTCACGCTTAACACAGAGAAATGTGTTTTCTCCACACCTGTCATGGACTTTGTGGGGTTTTGCTTGACAGCAGAAGGCCTCACCCTCTCCAGTCAAACGTTGAAGCCATACAGCGCATCCCCAAACCAAACACTGCAGCTCAGGTGACCTTGTTCTTGGGAATGACGGCCTACTGTCTTTATATATACATATATAGGTATATATAGACACACACACACACACACACATATATTGTGTAGTACAATACAAGACCAGGTCTGGGAAGGACATTATATAGATGCCAGGTGGCTCCAGCAGGGGGAGCCATGCTAACTTTATACGTGCCTAACAAGGTCTGAATGAACACATCTGGAAATGGTTCTACACGACTGGGTCAGAGCATCTCCAAAAGTGCAGCTCTTGTGGGGTGTTCCCGGTCATGTTCTCTTTTACATCACGTGGATGGCTTGGTGCATGTGCATTGCTTACTTGGGGAACACATGGCACCAGGATGCACTATGGGAAGAAGGCAAGCCAGCAGAGGCAGTGTGATGCTTTGGGCAATGTTCTGCTGGGAAACCTTGGGTCCTGCCGTTCATGTGGATGTTACTTTGACACGTACCACCTACCTAAGCATTGTTGCAGACCATGTACATTCTTTCATGGAAACAGTATTCCCTGATAGCAGTGGCCTCTTTCAGCAGGATAATGCACCCTGCCACAAAGCAAAAATGGTTCAGGAATGGTTTGAGGAACGCAACAATGAGTTCAAGGTGTTGACTTGGCCTCCAAATTCCCCAGATCTCAATCTCAGTCGAGCATCTGTGGGATGTGCTGGACAAACAAGTCTGATCCATGGAGGCCCCACCTTGCAACTTACAGGACTTAAAGGATCTGCTGCTAATGTCTTTGTGCCTGATACCACAGCACACTTTTGGAGGTCTCGTGGAGTCCATGCCCCGATGGGTCAGGGGTGTTTTTGGCGGCAAAAGGGGACCTACACAATATAAGGCAGGTAGTCATAATGTTATGGCTGATTGGTGTGTGTGTGTGTGTGTGTGTGTATATATATATATATATATATATATATATATATATTTCTACCAACTTGTATTGGAAATTGCTGTGACCAGGAAGGACAAGGCTACTCCAGATGACTGTACTAGAAACATCGCTATTGTTGTTGAAGGTATTAAAGTCATTGATGGAATTGAATCGCCAAAGCATGCTCTGTCCTGTTTGGCTTGACGTATGCGCTCAATCTCAGTTATCCCAGACAACTGAGGTATATCTCTGAAATATTTCAGAAACTTTTTCCGGAGATTGATGCTTCAAAGCTATCAAACAAAGTCCAGGGCCTCAAGTGCAAATTGCTTATTTGACTTTTTTTTTTACTTCTCTTTGTCAGTTGGTGATTATAAAAAGGCCAAACGGTTCACATGTTTGACACATGCAATGCATGTACAGCAATGTATGCAATGCATGTACAGTACATTGCAGTGCAATGTTGTTAAGTGTTTGTGAAACTTACATTGTGAAATATCATTTATCATTCCAGAAATGGCCCTTTGCCAGGAAAAACCCTTTAACATCTCAGTTTCAGAAAGAAAGTTATAACTTTGTTCTCTTGGTCAGTACACGTTGGTTATAAACAGCCATGTGAAGCCTTGGTGTTCAACACGTTGGCTTTGCAATGTAATGTTGTGAAGTATTTTCATTTATCTGTATGCATTTATCTGCCCAGAAATGGCCAAATGACAGAAAAAAATTAATTTCTCTCTTGCCAGAATGAAAGTGGTCTCTTGTTTACAATAGTAAAATGATGGAGAAGTCATAGCAGGACTTGAAATTATTTGTGACTTTATTTACCATTTTGCTCACCGGGTTAAAAATATTTTGCAGATTTTTAATTTTCTTCACTCCCTTTAGAATCTGATAGCCTGTTCTTACAATTATGAATTTTTATTTTGAAAAATGGTCTATTGCCAACCAAAGCATTTTCATTTCTCTGTCTGTCTTTTTTTTTTTTTGGAATTGTGAAATGCTATTGCTAAATGTGAAATTAAGAGGTTCATCTTTACCTTCACCTTTGTCTGTGTTCATGTGATGATCAAGTAAGATAATTGCTAATATTTTATTGATTATTGAGTAGAATTAATTAATAATTTATGAATTATGAATTAGCCATGCATACTTAATTATACTTGTTACATGTGCTTGATTGACATAACTTTTTACTAGTCACATTAAATCTGGTGATCCTCATACCTATTAAACATTTTTGAGTAACTTTGAATTAGTTCTTTTGTGTTATCTATTACAGTCTACTCATGTTGAATAAATAATATAATAAATAAATTATAATTGAATGAATAAGAGTCTCATTTAATTAATGTATCAAAAAAACTTAAAAATAAAATTAAATCAATAATATATCATGCAATCTGTTTCCTTACTTGTACTGAGTAAATATAGCATAACATTTTTTACAGTGTACTTGTTTTACAGTAACGTTAATTATCGGTGCAACCAGTGGCACAATACGTACAAAAACCTTACACCCCAGTCTCAACTGGCCGATTAACAAGATGTTCTTCTTTAAAAAAAAAATCACAACAGTCTTATTCATCCTTGAGGCTGAAGCGATGTTGTCATACTCGACCTGCTTACCAATTGCAAGCAAGACAATCCAACAATCCTCCACACTCGATCCCGCACCAGGGACACACCTGATCCTGTGATGGAGTGAGAGGCAAGGCCCACACCCCTCCAGGTGAGAAGCCATTCCCACACCCCGCCATGACACCACTAACAAACCCCCTGACAAACTATCACAACAATAAACAAGCCTTTCTTAAACAACTCTTTTAAAATTGAATTTTATTGTAGATGCAAGAGCAAGAAGTAAAGAATGAAAAAAGGGGGAAACTCACTGTGAGCACTCTCACACACTCCACTGTCTTTGTTGTATTACTAGTTGTTTTGTTTTGCTCCTTGGGTTGCTGTGTTTGTTTTTGTGTCCCCTTGTATGTAGAGAAGAGGTGTCTTTGTGTTTCTGCCCAATCACTTCAAAAGATTGAGGGCCCGGAACATGACAATCGCTGCGGGGGAAACCTCTTTAAGAGATGCAGGCAACCGAGGGTGCCCCTGATCGTCGCTTAGCAAATGGAAGAGAGGACGCCGTTACCAAGAACGCCAGAGACCATTGTGAAGCAGCATAATTCTAATAATGCCAGACTTTTATTTGCTGTGTTGCCTGTTAACAGTGTTAGCCCACCACTTTGCAAGCTACTAGAATCACAACTCTGTGCCACACTGTTTATTCCACCTGACCTTAAGTTGCTATTTTCTATTAATGACTTGAAGTATATGTAGACCCTAACCAATAGTGCAGTAAATAGCAATTTCTCAAAGTTAACACCTGGAAGAAGTCTGTTGCTGATCTTCGTCGAAAGGACTGATATTGATAGCGTATCAGCAGAGGCTGGTGGATTTGCTATACTGGCTCCCTGGTGAGGTCTGTAATCATATACAGAATTGTATTAGTTTAATTGGTATTTTCCATGTGTAATAATGAACACAAATTAGCTTTTCATATACCACTGTGTGACTCAGCTGGATGTGTTTGATTGTGATCGTTTGATCGTGGTGGCTTAGTGTTATGGACAACGTCTTCCTTTCTGTTATTGTAACATTGGTGGACTTTTGGGTCGTAATACATACCCCCAGACTCCCAAACTCCCAGAATGCACAGAGAGAGAGAGAGAAGCTATGTGGGGGAAAAAGGGAAACTGAGGCAGAGAGAATGAATAAGAGTGAAAGGGAAAGAAAGAAGGAGAGAAATGAGAGACAGAAAGGTCTGTTTCTTTCCTCTGCACTTCTGATATGTGTATTTCTTGGAAGCCTTGTTAAAGCAGAGAACAAGAAAGCTGTTTTACACTGACTACCTGCACAGCTCTGGAGGCCTAACAGAGAGAGACCCTAACACTGTGCATTACATACAGAGAGAGACGGTCTTACACTGTGCATTACAGACAGAGAGAGACCGTCTTACACTGTGCATTACAGACAGAGAGAGACCGTCTTACACTGTGCATTACAGACAGAGAGAGACCATCTTACACTGTGCATTACATACAGAGAGAGACCATCTTACACTGTGCATTACAGACAGAGAGAGACCATCTTACACTGCATTACTGACAGAGAGAGACCATCTTACACTGTGCATTACAAACAGAGAGACACCATCTTACACTGCATTACTGACAGAGAGAGACCATCTTACACTGCATTACAGACAGAGAGAGACCATCTTACAATGAATTACTGACAGAGAGAGACACCATCTCACTCTGTGCATTAAACATAGGGAGAGGCCATCTTACACTGTTCATTACAGACAGGGAGAGGCCATGACATGATAATGGAGGAATAATACATTTTCTCATCCAAGTCAATGCTAGGACTCAAGTGGAAATGGAACTAGCATAAGTTATAACAGAAGGTGTAGGGTATAATGCAAAGTCTTTTCAAATTCCGTTTGCCACCAAATGCACTATCCTGGTTAATTTTCATAGACACCAATCAGCTGATGAGCGAGCAGAGACTAACAGGTTTCCCCATTTTTTACCAGGGAAAAAATAATTTACTTGAAGTATTGTAGCATCTAAATTTTGGAACAGCTTAAATGTTGCCAGCATGAGAGCTCGAATCAGAAACATGTTTTCCCCAGAGCCTTTGAGTCATGCTAGTTCATTCTCATGGGGTGTATCTTCTCCACACATCATATTTCATATGTTGTTACAGTCACTGAAAATGCAGGAGAGCTAAGTCACAAATACAAATCCAATGCAATTGAAAGAGGGTGAGAAAGTGTATGCTTGTGCGTGTGTGTGTCTGTGTGTGTGCGCCAGCAGCGCTGATGCTTGTTGGTGAAACCGTTTCCTTAATTTTGAAAGGGAACAGGGGAAAATTCCCATTCAAAAGAAGCTGAATTCAGTGAACTTTGACCCTGCCACTTGAAAACATCACATCTGGTATAGCTAGGCTGTTGTTTTCCCCCCAGAATCACATAACTTATATGTAATTATATGATGTAATTCCATGCTAACCCTACTAGCACTTTTATGAGAGACTTTTTCACTTGAAACTTTTACCCTTCGCTAGCACTTTAACACCCTTGTCCCAAAAGAAGGGCACTTTGTGTTGTAAGTCGCTCTGGATAAGAGCGTCTGCTAAATACCTATGATGTAATGTAATGTAATTAGCCTAAAACATTAATCAAAAAAACCAATGAATAAAATGTGCCGAAACAGATTGTCTCATACTTGCGAAGTCTCACATTTTACCCGAATCATGTTTTATTGCAGTCACATGGTTGTGAAATGTAAATCTCACGGGTTGTTAAACTTTAAAAAAAAAAAACAATAAATTATATAAATAAATAAGGCAGTTAAGTCACACTGTGATATTTGCAGCATGTAGTGACAGTCAATTTGTGAAACAGAAACATTCCTGGAAGAATTAATTCGAATGAAATAAAGCTGGTGCTTATTAACATTCCATCTGTTCATTTGATCACAAGAAAAATGCTTTAAAGTAGTCCTTGTCACCAACCAAAACAGTGATATTTCCAATTAATGTATATATAATATGCTATTTATTTATTTCTGTTTATCTGTGGTAGTGAATAAAAAATGGCTACTCCTAAGTGACGAGTGCTCTGGAGGACACGCCAACAAGCATTGGGCAGTGGCAGACAGGAGCGGCCGGACCATCTTTGACGAGGCCAGTGTGTCGTCACAATAAGTCAAGCAGCAGAACATAACTTAATTAATTATTAATTAATAACTTAATTCAGCACTTATGAGCTGAAACAGCCAAAATCCAATAGACACTGTGGCCCTCCTGAGGTGGAGACTGAAATCCCTGCACAGATGGCCTGGAGAATCATAAGGCCTTGGACCTGAGCCTCACTGCTAGGGACATACACTACTAAGTGAGCCTCACGAGAGACACACTTTGATCACTAAGCAGGGCAGAAAAGGCCCAGCAGGTCAGACAGGATTTCTATGGCTCTGCTCTAGGGTCACCTCACACTTTGCAAACACTCTGGGCTCAACACAACACATCGGATACACGATAAAACCAGGGAGGAAAGAGTTCATGAGTCAGGGCTGCAATTTCAGCACCACAGACAGCAGGCCAGCAATTTCAGCACTGTGGACAGCGTCGACATCTTTCAATGATTCTCTCAGATCCCAGGTGTTTCATTACAGTTATGCCCTCTTGGCAGCTGCTCAAGGCTCTGACACAGGGGACATCAATGACAGGTGCTGGCAGAACACATCAACAGCTAGTTGAGTAAAGTCAATGTTTTTTTTAGAAAAAAAGAAAAACAAGATAGCGGTTGCTATAGTTGCATCACACTCTAACATGCTTGACTGAGAGAGTGGATGTGTGGAGCTCAGCGACAACACGCCCACCCTCTCTCTCAGCCCTCGCTACCAATTTAATTTCCCCATTTCTCCAAATTCCCCTTTGCACTCTCTTTACCTCCCGCAGATTGTTTCAAGCTGCATTCTCAAAAAACAGGGAGAAAGAACATAGACAAACTCCAAAGCTGATTTCAATCAAGCAGACAGTTAGTACTTAAGGTTAATAATGGCAGATAACAGTGCTGTCTCCCAGGTGCAGTTAAGGTCTCTAATCTCCCAGGCTGGCTGATGAGCGGGTCTGTTGAAGGTTGTCAGGGATTAATTTGTTAGCGCTAGGTGGGTTAGCATGCACCTTGGCTCCCTAAATCGGACTTTAGTATGGAAGATGTTTTCCCCTTAATAGGTGCTTATGTTTACATGCTAAGAGATTGTATTTTGTCCGATGTAGTACCTATCCTGACGTAATTGTCTTTCTTGTAACTGTAAAAATGAGTTACTTAATGGCTAATGAAACATTAGCATTCCAACGACCTCCATAAGAATGGGAGTATGCCAGACAGTGAGGTGCTTTTGTGAGATCCCAGAGTGAACTGCTTTTCACCCTCAGACCTTCAGTTTACCAAACTCAGTGCCTGCAGTGAGGGTAAGCAGCACCTCTGTCATTTATAGCCAAAAATGTATAGGCCTCTTATATGTACCCAATTTCTGACTGCTCAGAGTCTGTTTTTTGGGTGTTGGGCTGAAGTTTTGGGATGCTGAGGGGGTGACAGTGAAGTAAGAGCTATCATCCAACGCACAGGCTGTCTGTCCCTGCTACTCTCTCTCACTGCTATCCTGACAGCAATTTTTTGGGAAGGAAAGGCTTTCAGTTTAGACCCTTAAAAGAATGTCGCTTTGTGTAGGCACATCACTGCCTCCATGCTGCCTGTGAGGTGGCTTGGGCCCAAGGTTCTTCTCCTGTCTGGCATTTGTAGGATTTGGTCCTTTGAAGAAGAAAACTGATTCGTGCATATGTCTGCAGCTAAACAAGACTCCGCAGTTCAGCAGAAATACCACATCTGAGAAAGAGACCACCTCAGTGGCATTGTGGGTAAATTCTCAGACACAATAACCAAAGTCATTTTTTTAAGAGAAAAATGTGCTGTTCTCCTTTTTCCCCACAATGTATGGAGGCACACAGAAGAATAAGAGACCCTCTGATGCAAACTAGTGACAATTTTACATTCTCAAGTCCACATTCCTACAGAGGACTCTGATGGAGGAGGAGTGGCACATCTTTCCATGATAAAACTGGTAGTCTGTTGGCACTCAGCATTGGTGAGTAGAACAAATGTAGCAGTAACCAGCAGAGCTCTGCCATAGCTGGTACTTTCCCTGCAGGAACACGGTTAGATCCTGCAGCCTCCTACTCAACTCTGGCTGATGGCAAAGCCGAGGTTCCGTTTGGTCTGGTGACCAAACGGATGTGTATTCACTGCTGGCTAGCAGCACTGTCCAGCATAGAAATAGCGGATTCCCAATAAAGTGAGGTGAAGACTCTGTGCCAAAAACAGGGATGCAGTGGTTCCACTGCGGACGCTTGTGAGTGTTCCAATGGTGTTACGCCCCTGTGGAAACTCTACAAATTCAAACACATTTCACTACGGAGCCAGACAGTCAGAAATGAATCCCTTTAGCTAGAGAACTGGTCCTTGGATTGGGCATTTATGAAGTCATGCTCACATACTCTTTAAGCACTTACTGAACACAAAACTCTTCCAGCACTCTCACCTACACATTTATACTGTATTACACTTATATTGTCATAAAACAGCATTTTGTGATATAGCATTTCCTTCTGCAAAGACAGCATCAATGACCTGCATGATATACACAACAGAAACCCCTTGAGACATTTTGCATTGTATAATTAAAATGCCTTAAAAAGGCTCTCATTATGTTTGTCTTTTGAGTTGCTGTGTGAGGAAGGAAAAGGGAAGGGAAGCTTTGTCTTGTCTCTGTTATTTTTGCACAAAATATTTCTGAAAAGTCTGGTCCTGCTGAAGATTATTCAGACTGACATTCAATATCACGCCACACTGCTGGAGACACACACTGATCACTGAGCCACACTGCTAGAGACACAAGCTGCATCCAAAATCGCATACTAAACAGTGCCTACTAAATTCAAACAAAAACCTACTACTCAGTGCAGTCCGTAGGTTTTCAGACATGCTGTAATAGATATAATGATTGCTATTTTCCTCAGTCTAATAGCTGGAAGTTTACAACTGAAGTACATCTGTCATCAAACTTCACAGAACTCCGCCATCTTCTTCTTTGGTATCTATCCACCCAACTGCCTTGTGGGATAGCGCAGTGTGTAGTCCTTGCACAATGCAGAATTTTACCAGAAACACTATACCATCCGGGTAACGCTCGCCTACTGATTCAGCTGGTTTGAGATTTTTGAAAACGCCACATGCTAAGCTTAATGATTTTTGCCTACTCTATAGGGCGTAGTATGCAACTTTGGATGCAGCCACACACTGTTAACTGAGCCACACTTCTAGAGACACACACTGCTCACTGAAACACACTGCCAGAGACACACACTGCTCACTGAAACACACTGCCAGAGACACACACTGCTCACTGAACCTCACTGCTAGGGACACACACTGCTCACTGAATCTCACTGCTAAGGGCACACACTGCTCACTGAACCTCACAGCTAGGGACACACACTGCTCACTGAAACACACTGCCAGAGACACACACTGCTCACTGAAACACACTGCTAGAGACACACACTGCTCACTGAAACACACTGCCAGAGACACACACTGCTCACTGAAACACACTGCTAGAGACACACACTGCTCACTGAAACACACTGCTAGAGACACACACTGCTCACTGAAACACACTGCCAAAGACACACACTGCTCACTGAACCTCACTGCTGGGGACACACAGTCATCACTGAATCTCACTGCTAAGGGCACACACTGCTCACTGAACCTCACAGCTAGGGACACACACTGCTCACTGAACCACACTGCTAGAGACACACTCTGCTCACTAAGCCACACTGCATGTGGTTTTAAAAACACTGCAGGAGGGGTTTTACTAACTTCCACTATATATATATATATATATAGTGGACACACACACACATTTCCACATTATTTTGGCCATTGGGTTATGCTTGTTTCACTGGGGACAGTGCTTTTGGATTATGCTCATTCCCCTGGGGACAGGACTGTTGAGTTCCGCACATTTCACTGGGGACAGGACTGCTGGGTTATGCTCATTTCACTGGGGACAGGGCTGCTGGGTTATGCTCACTTCACTGGGGACAGGGCTGCTGGGTTGTGCTCATTTCAGTGGGGACAGGACTGCTGGGTTATGTTCATTTTACTGGAGCCAGGGCTGCTGGGTTATGCGATCTCAATGGGGACAGGACTGCTGGATTATGCTTATTTCATTGGGGTAGAACTGTTGGGTTACTCTCATTTTACTGGGGAGAGTACTCCTGATTATGCTCATGCTTAGGAACAGGGTTACTCACTGTTGACATGGATCCGGTACCTTCTACAAATAAGGATCTCTGTACATCTCTGGAAAATGACCCAATACTGGAATCTGAACCAATTTCATCACTCATGTCCAAATTACTCATGTGCTATCCAGTCCCCTACCTCATCCAATCAAATAGCCTCTGCTTGTCTGGTTAGACTGGGCATCTGGTTGTAGAGTAATAAGTGCTGCCATTACTGCACGATTTAGAGAGCCATATTGATTTGGTCTGGGTAACGGAGTCCAGCCACAGGTTTCCCCGTTACTGATGGCTCAGCCAATGAAATCACAAGTCTGAGCGCCCATTCATTCATAACTCTAACGTTATCCATTCCCATCAGCTGACTCCATGCTTCCAAAGAGCGATTCTCAACAAAAACAGTGGGGGGGGAGAGAGAGGCAGGGAGAGAAACTAGAGGGGAGGTAAAGAAATTGAGTAAAGAGACAAGATGAGACAGTTGAAAAGAGGAAGATCTCTTCATGACTAAGGTTTCTCCTCCTGTCCCCATATCCATTAAATTTCTCAAATCAACAATCAGAACACAAGTAATTTAAATTATCAGTGAGCAGTTAGTCACAATACGATCATCCCTTCCCAGGGCCTGCCAGGAAAAAGGATGATTCATAGTAATCCCATCATTTAACGACAGATGAGAACAAGATAGTTACACAGAGTACGAATTAGACGTCTAGCTAATTTAACAATGTCTCATTCCCATTGTCTGTTTGTGTTTTCTATCTGATTATGCTGGATAGATATGAAAACATGACAAGTACAGAAAGGGAGGGGACTGGGAGCTAGTGAGAATATTACAGCAGAAGGTACATTAATGTGCATTATATCTTAAAAAAGGCACACTTTGTATGCTTTCTTTATACATCATCGTTTCAGGATATTTGATGGTTTTTCTTTTTTATCATTCTGGCATAATAGATTTTAAAGTTTATGAAAAGTCTATAATCAAGACTAAATAATGATTGGCGAGGCAACAATTGGCCAGCCTCGCCGGGGGTTCGATACAGGGTAGGGCGGCGTAAAATCTCCCGTTGGTCCATCGCAATAGCGCCCCCCTCGGGCTGCTTGGGCGCTTGCGACGGCACAAACCAATTGTACGCTGACTACGTCTTCCTCCGACGTCATAGGCAGTGTGCGATTGGTGGTGTGGCCACAACGTGAAAAAGAAGCGAGATTGTCGACACGTGATTTGGAGGAGTCACGTGCGTGTACCTCTCCTCCCATGGCTGTCAGGGGCAGGGTGCTGCGGCGAGATCAACCAGTTCGGTTGAACATTCGGGTTGGGAAAAAAGGGGAAAAATCAGGGATTCAAATAAAAAAAAAAAAGACTAAATAATGAAAGCTCTTTTACACCTGTACAAAGGAAGCAAATTAACACACCTGACTAATCAGAAACACCTGAGAAGCCATATGTCACAAACATTATGGTACATTGAAATGGCCAAATTACCAGCTGTACTATCTACATGGTGAAACCAAAAACATATTAAAATATCCTTGACTAAAATCTGAGAATCTGCAATTTAACTAAATGTGATTTTTCAAGCTCAAATCTGAAAATTGTCGAATACAGACCCAAATTAGCTACGTTTTTTTTTGGTAGTGTAATACTTTTGGCCACAGCTATATCTATACAAATTATTTAAATATTAGATAATTTAATACTAAAATTGGATAAATATTACTCTATAATTTTATTTTTAATATTCTCTAATGACTTAAGCTGTACTTCCAAAGTGACTTATCGATGGAGGATTGTTCCTGTGCGGGGGCGGGGTTTCCGGGGGGGGGGGCGCGCCCGGCCCGGGGGGGCCCGGGGTCTCTTTTCCAGGCTGGGGGGACCGGGCCTTTTCCCGTCGACTCTGTTCAATGTGCAATATGTGTGTATTTATATATGTTGCCCCAGTCAGGATGAGTCATGGTTGGTAAAAACTTTACAAGACTGACTTTAGTGATGTAGTTAGGTGTAAAATATGAATAAAATGACGTGCTGCATGACTGGCTTTATTTTCACTCTCACATTTAACTTCATTACGTGCAAATTTACAAGTGGATCGCCGATATTGTCTCCAAGTGTATTTTGGGTAAAATCGTTATCAACCGTCCACCACGTCATCATCAGTCATTTGTCAACAGAGTGCAAGCTAGGTGTAGCATTTTTACGGACTAAGCTAAACATGAGTGGCAGTTCATATAAGCATAAAAGTGGAGCGTCAAAGCGCAAAGAGAAGGAAAAAAGAGCAAGGAAAAGCCAAATTACAAAAACTGGACACATATTTTGTTCGTCCTCCTGGAGATGAACCTGACATTTTTGTTGGCAGCGATTCAGGCTTGCCAATTCTGGCAGCACAATCTCGGAGCCAGATTTACAGGTAGCAATTCTAGCAATCACTACACCACAAACAATGTGTGAGCTGTTGTAAACTGTTGATGGTTGTTATTTCTAGTAGCCCAGCTTATATCCCCTTCTTTCTCTCTCGACTGTATAGCGGTGATGTTAGGGACTCAGCAGTTGCTAGCTGCTCCAGGGTAGAGCCAGACCTGGTGCTTGACCAGCAGCCCCCCGTCCTCACCCATGCTGGACACAGGAAATGAAAGCAGCACGTCTCCTCCTCATGCTACTGCTGAAAACATCCAGGATGCCAACGTTAAAAGATATATCCTTAAGATGGGCCCATGCAGACCAAAAGGTCCATTTCCCACCGATAACGACAATCGGTGTTTTTCGGAAAGTTATTACACCTCTACCACTAAAGTTGGGATGAAACTTCCCCGCAGCTGGATGTGCTATTCCCCCAAATTAGACTGCTGTTACTGTGAGCCTTGCTGGCTTTTTGCCAACCGAAATGCCCCATATTACAACAATGCATGGGTAAACGGAATAAGAGACTGGAAACATCTTTCCGCCAAAGCATGAATCCACGCAAATACATCTTGGTGCATGCATAGTCTACGAGCAGTGGAAACTCAACAGCACAATAGACGCCGACATGGAGAGGAATGTGCGTAATGCAGCCTTGTTTTGGAGACAGGTCGTGGAGCGCATTGTAAATGTAACTCTCACTCTGGCTTCATGCAACCTGGCTTTCAGGGGGCACAGGGAGGTTCTAGGAAAGGGAAATGCTGGCAACTTTTTGTCAATAATCGAATTATCAGCTCGCTATGACCCTGTTTTGAAAGAGCTTATCAACCGACCAGAAGGGTCAGTGAAATACCTAAGTCACCAGATTCAAGATGAGATTATTTACATATTATCTCAACGTGTGAAAGCTGACATAATTAATGAAATAATGTAGTATGTGTGCTTGTAAGCCCCGCTGTTGCGGGCATGTGTATGTTGTAAAGCAATGTTATCATGAGCTTTATTGAGTTTAAAGGGCCCGGTCATGTGCCCCGCCCCCGGCCCGGTACTGATTTGTTCCGCTAGTGTTCCTGTATTTCATATGGCTTAGCTTAATATGGGAAACATCCTCTCACAAATTACATTTTTCACAATTGGTCTAGATTACTTTAGTGTTTACCTTCCATTAAAATTGCATCATTCCAGCTCCCAACCGTAACTGAAACCATGTCTGCACTCACACTGATCTCTCTTCTATGGCACATCAGCTGCATCCTTGAGGGCAACTCCACAATCAGCCCTCAGCTAGATTCTGCAGAGAGTGATTTAAACAAAAAAGTCATCAAGTCAAAAGTCATCAAGTGCAAGTCTGAAGTCAAGTCTCAAGTCTCTGAGGACGAGTGCAAATCAAGTCTCAAGTCTTTGGTCACGAGTCTGAGTCAAATCTCAAGTCTCCAGCATGGTACAGCCTAACAGTATGGCTATTTTAAAAATTCAATACAATCCAATATGATTGCTAGTTGAAGGTGAAGGAATCAGAAATGTATATGACATCTTTTATCCATAATACTATGTAGAGTATGATGGTGTGGTCTCAGGGTCATGGGAGAAATAGGGGAGAGCAAAGGGTGAATTTGTGGGAAACACAAATTCAGATTAGAATAGGCCCATTGCACATTGCCATTTTATCCCAACTCCCATTATGATGCTTTAATTTGATTACTTATAATACATACATAACTAGTTGGATGGAAATCACTCACTACTCATAGGAAATACCATTGGTATATCTTTTTATACAAGGCAAGTCTGCAGAAACCTCTCCTGCCACTTCACTTGGAATATTACCACCTATCAGATTTTTAGAATACCTCATTCCCACACTGAACGGGGACAGACTGTTTTTAGTCACTATGACCCTTAGACATGGAACAATCTACAGAATTTTTTTTAACATGAAGGTCCCGTGTCCCCACATCATTTTAAAGTCTGTACTACTTACCTTTTTCAAGAGGACTGCAACTGTTTTAATTAATGTTTAAACCCTTTCTCAGGGAGGCTTTGCCAAAATAACAGGTCTGATGTTGTAGTTCATTGATATATAAATAAATAAAAGAAACAACCATTCTATTTTTTTCAGAAATCTGTATGATTTATGTGACATGATGTAAACATTACCATAGGTCTGTAAGATAAGCTAAGGGTCAATAACAACAAACTAGATAAATTAAGACTTAATTACAAGTTACAAAGTGCTGAAATTAGAATAACACTGCTGTATTGGTTTATTAATATACTCTGTTAAATGAAAAATGCCAATCAAATCACTGAGGTAAGTGTACAGCATAACTGACACTACAAGTATCAATTACATTACATTATAGGCATTTAGTAGGCACTCTTATACAGGGCGACTTACAACACAAAGTGCATTTCCTTCGGGACAAGGGTGTTAAAGTGCTAGAGGGGGTAAAAGTCTCAAGTGCCAGGAGGGTTAGCATGGACTATACCCTATGGATGACCTGTTGAAGAAACAAAGCAATCAACCATTAGTAATATAAACAACAATCCTTAGCTAACAAGATTAGGTTGCTAACAGTGAAACTATGGATAAGTAGGGGGGGCTGGGAAGTGAAGGAGAGAGGTGCATCCTGAAGAGGTGAGTTTTCAGTCTGCACTTGAAGGTGGACAGACTATCTGCTGTTCTGACCTCCATGGGAAGGTCATTTCACCAGCAGGGAGCAAGAACAGACAGTGACCGGGAAGTACATGCATGGAGAGGAGGGGGCACCAGGCATGGTGAAAACGCAGAACAGAGCAAACAGAAAGGCGTGTAGGGTCTGACGATCTTCTGATCTTCTGGAAGGCAAGCACCAATGTTTTGAATCTGATGCAAGCCAAGGCAGGTAGCCAGTGGAGGTCAGCGAGGAGGGGAGTGATGTGGGCGCATCTGGGAAAGTTGAAGACCAGACGAGCTGCAGAGGTCTGATATAGGGCGATAGTTATGGATGACAGAGGGGTCCATGGTGAGTTTCTTCAACAGCGGGGTGATGTGAGCCCGCTTGAAGGAAGAGGGGAAGCAACCAGTGGACAAGGAGGAGTTTACAAGGTGGGTGATGAATGGGAGGATGGCTGGGGTGCTAGACTGGAGGAGGGATGAAGGAATGGGAAGAAGAGCAGGTGGTAGGACGATGGAAAAGGATAAGCTTGGAGACCTCAGTGTCAGTAAGAGGGGAGAAGGTGGAGAAGGACAAGGAAGGTGTAGAGGGGGAGGAGGAAGAGAGGAAGACAAAAAGGTGTTGCAGACGTCTACAATCTTACCATCAAAGTAAGATGCAAAGTCATCCACAGAGAAGGAGGATTGAGAAGGGGGCCGAGGAGAGAGGAGAGAAGGGAGAATAGCTGACGAGGATTTGAGGATGTATGAATCTTAGACTGAAAGAAATTAGTTTTAGCAGAAGTGATAGAAGAGGAGAAAGCCGTGAGGAGAGACTTGTAGGACGTGATGTCAGAAGGCACCCTGGATTTCCTCCACCTCCTTTCAGCCCTGCTGCTTGGCCCTGCTGATACGGAGGATGTCAGTCGTCCATTGCTTAGGAGGAAAGGAACGTGCAGGCTTGGAAACTAGAGGACAGAGAGCTGAAGAGAGAGAGGAAAATGCAGAATAAGTGGGGAGGTTAGAGAACGAGTCAAGGGAGTGGAGGGATGAGAGGGTAGCAAACACAAGGGAGGGGGGTGACAGGGAACGGAGATTGCAGTGGGCTGACACAGATGGGGTGGGGGGGGAGGGAAGACAGAGAGAGGGAGAAAGAGATGAAATGATGGTCAGACTTATGAAGAGGAGTCACCACAAGATCAGAGGAGTAGCAATTCCTCAGGAAGACCAGGTCGAGGATGTTGCCAGCTCTGTGAGTCAGAGGAGATTGCTGCATGGAGAGGTCAAAAGAGCAGAGCAATGGAAGAAAGGCAGCAGACTGGGATGCTCCTAGGTGGATGTTGAAGTCACCTAGAAGGATCAGCGGAGTTCCACCTTCTGGGAAGGAGCTAAGCAGGGAGTCCAGCTCTTCCAGGAAGTTGCTGAGGGGCCCTAGAGGACGGTGGATAACATTAATAAAGAGTTTAGCAGGGTATGTCATAGTAACAGAGTGGCATTCGAAGGTGGAAACGGAAAGGTGAGAGAGAGGAAAAGCAGAGAATTTCCAAGAGGAAGAGATGAGCAAACCAGGTCTGCCACCTCAGCCAGATGGCCTTGAGGTGTGGGAGAAAGAGAAGGAAGAGGAGAGGGCTGCAGGAGTAGCTGTGTTGTCAGGCGTGATCCAGGTCTCTGTAAATGTGAGGAAGTTGAGAGAGAGGAGGGAGGCGTATGCTGAAATGAGGCAGCCTTCTGCGTGGCAGATTGGCAGTTCCATAGTCCCATATAAAGTTTATCATAATACCATGTTAAATAGTTACATTTATAAAAAATAATGTGTGATCATTCAATTTTACTTAAATTTACAACCGGACAGCAAGCCTTTTAACACATCATGTCTGATATTGCATAGCCATTAAAAAATGCATGCGATAGTAGCACAATTTTATTAAGCAAATTTCCCAAAAATATGTTCTTATTGCAGAAATTGTGTGCTGTGATGAGGGAGAATGATGCTCCCCTTGGCTTGAGGTAGTGAGGTCTCTTCTTAGCCAATTACAAAAAGTTGGGCGGGACCTGAATGGTGTCACCAACCTGAAGGCAATGATGTAAGATTCTCCTCCTGACTGCAGCTGCAATACCAGGAACCAGGGCCTCAGGGAGGTAATGCAGTACCTGTGTTTTGGTATGGTGGGCTCTTGAGAAGCTTCAACAGGACCTGAGGGGCTTAAACTCAGCATTAAGGGGTCACTGGAATCTCTCCACCCTCCTTTGCAGGAGTTTAAATGAATATGTTACAATAGCCTGAGACAGGGCCTTGCATCTGGTCCTTTCAGGAGATGGAGATGTGCTTCTCCTTTTGCTTGTGTCCTCCTCTAATACTGAGCTTGCTGTAACTCCGGACATGAGGATGGAAATTAGAAGGAACGTTCCAGGGCCTCTGGCCCTGGCTCAGTCCATCTGCTATTAATTGCACTCTTATACGAGACCCACTTTTCACCTCTAGTACACAGAGCTATGACCTCAGTGGTTAATTTAAAGACAGAAAAGAGAGCAAGTTAGAAAACAAACCTGATTAAGTAGCTTCCTCGGCTTATAAAACCATCATTAGGACATCGTTCTGATTGGAGGAGAGGGTGCTGGCTAAAAGAACCAAGGGGAGCTGTTCAGAAGAGATGGTGTCATCCAAAAGACAAAGGCAATAAATGTCATGTCCTACAAGTCCATCCACATAATTTTGATTGAGGTTATGATTGAAGACATCACATCCATGCATGTCCCTTAATGGATGGCAACACCTCTTTGGATAGAGCAGCATGTCTGTAGACAACAGCCTTTAAGCTGGAAAGGAAATGAGCCTCTGTTGGGGTTTGAAACATTGATGTCATTGCTGCCATGGAGAATGAAGTGTATTTGGGCACACAGTAAGGGAGGAAAGGGTGCATTACAATGGGCACAACATATTGTTCATGCTCAAACAAGCATATTGGCTACAATAGACACAACCATTCATATACAGGTAAAAAACATTGTATTTCAATATTACATCACTTAGTAAAAATATTCAGGACCAAGCAAACTCGCTATTACAATTAAAGAGTATCCAAAACTGCATCAAGTCTGGTCTCTGCCTCAACCACATGACCTGGCAACCTATTCCATCCATTGATAACTCTGTGTAAAATAATACTTCCATACATTAGTGCGGAGTTTACTCTTACCTAGTTTCCATTTATGTCCCCTTGTCCTACAGACTGAACTCACCTTGTGATTTTTGTATTGTAGTTAACCTTGTTGAGTCCTTTCATAAATTCAAAAACCTCTATGAAATCACCCCTTAGTCTCCTCTTGCTAAGTCTAAATAGGTTAAGTAACTTGAGTTTTTCCTCATAGCTTTTATATTTCATGCTAGGAACTAATTCAGTTGCCCTCCTTTGTACTTTTTCAAGAACCTTGATATCTTTCTTTTCGTGCGGTGCCCAGAACTGTACACAATATTCCAAATGGGGTCTGACTAAAGCATTGTATAATTTTAATATAACCTCCTTAGATTTATAATCAATACTTTTGGCTATATATCCCAGCATCCTCTTGGCCTTTTTAACAGCTACAGCACACTGCCTAGATCCTGTTAAGCCTGGGTCAACTGTCACTCCCAAGTGTTTTTCAAATTGAGCACATTCTAGTTTGCTTCCTCCCATGAAGTAGTCTTGTCTAAGGTTCCTATTTCCCACATGCAAGATTTTTTTATTTCATTTAGGTAAATTGAAAGTCATCTGCCAGGTATCTAAGATACCAGTAAATAGTAAGATTTGCAGATGACACAAAACTAGGGGGTCTAGCCAACAGTATAGACCCCCTAGTTTTGTGTCATCTGCAAATCTTACTATTTTACTTCTAACCCCTGCATCAAGATCACTTATGTAAATAAGGAAAAGCAAAGGCCCCAACACCGATCCCTGCAGGACTCCACTTCATGCAGGACCCTGTTCTGACACCATTCCTCCCACAGTTACACTCTGCTTTCTACCAGACAGCCAACTTCGAACCCTTTCAGTGACAGCTCCTGAAATTCCCGCAGGTTTCATTTTCACTACAAGCCTCTCTTGTGGAACTTTGTCAAATGCCTTTTGAAAGTCCAAATAGATAAGCTTGGTTTGCATCTAAACATGCTGTAGCTTCCTCAAAAAAAGTCCAGGAGGTTTGTTAAGCATGACCTCCCTCTGCGAAAACCATGCTGACTATCATTTAAGATACTATTTTGTTCAAGGAATAATTCCAAATTGTCCCTAATGATGGATTCCAGTAATTTACATGTGGTGCCAGTTAAGCTGACAGGCCTATAATTTCCTGGATCAGTCCGGTCTCCTTTCTTGTAGACAGGTACTACACTGCCTCACTTCCAGCCATCTGGTATTTCTCCAGTTTTAAGGGACTGCTTAAAAATAACTGTCAGAGGTTTGTAGACCCCTTCCACTAGTTTCCTGAGGACTCTTGGATATATTCCATTGGGGCCTGCTGCCTTATTTGTTTTAAGTTTTTGAAGTTTATCTAGTACTTTTGCATCATTTAAATCAATTTCCTCCATAAGGCTCTGAGTTGTCCTGAGAATGCACGTGAATGCATATGAGAAAACACTGCACTAGTGAAACTCTCCAAAAAGTAGCTGGTTAGGGTATCAGCAATAGCTTTGTTATCATAAACCATAAGTCCATCCTTGTGTTTTAAACCTCTTATCTCATCCTTAACTATTTTCCGACTGTAGTGTTGGAAAAAGCGTTTAGGGCTGCTCTTTGCATCTAGTGCAATCTGTCTTTCCAAACACCTTTTCGCTTCCCTTATTTCTTTCTTAACTTGAGGTCTTGTATCACTGTATTGAATCTTATTTGTCTCTGAGCTGTCTAACTTGTATTTTATAAATAGTTTCATTTTTATTTCAAACTATCATGTAACAACTTATTTATCCACTGCAGATGCTTCTTTTTCATCTACCCTTTTCGCACTTGCAGAATGAATTTACGCTGTACATCCAGTATAATCATTTTAAATATGTTCCACATTTCTTTCACAGTTCCGCCATCTAGAAGAGGTATCCAGTTTATATATCTTGTATAATCATGCATTTTAATAAAGTCAGCTCATCTAAAGTTGAAAATTCTAGCTTTGGAGGATGCAGTCTTAATTTGCCAAAAATTTCAAATTTAACTGCACTGTGGTTCCTTGCTCCAAGTGGCTCTCCTGCTTCAGTACTGCAAATTCTATCAGGATTATTACACAGAACCAGGTCTAGAATTGTGTTCTCTCTTGTACGTTGAGTAACAGACTGTATCAGAAAACAATAATTTACAACATTTAAAACCTCTTCCTCACATTTACCCTGACCAGACACAGCTTCCCAATTAATTGGAGGGTAACTGAAGTCCCCCATTACTATTGTCTTACCCTCCTGACATGCTAGTGTAATGTTATCAAAGACCATCCTATTGACACTGCTGTCTGAGGCTGGTGGCCTACAACATACTCTGACATTCAGACCCTTCTCATTTTCCCCCAGTATTTCAATCCATATGTCTTCACACTAAGGGGCTTCATTCCTGGAATTTCCTGAATATTAAAACAATTTTTTGTTCACCTTGTACCCCTCTATGTCAGGGGTTTTCAAAGTCTGAGACAGCCTCCCTTCTGGCCATCTACATAAGATGAAGCCCCTCAACTGAAATTTGTCAACCACATAAAAGGACGACCTTTAAACACAAACAGCTGCTACTTCATACAGAGGTTCACTGCATGTCCAGCTTACGGCAACTATCCCTGAATGAATGAACTAACGTTAACACAATATGGTTGAACATAAACAATATCGGTTGTTATAGTGACTGCAAATGAGATTACCCAAATCACACAGTTATTGCAATATCCTGTAATTCTGTTACCATTTGGAGTTTATGTGTGCTATTTTGTAGAAAGAAAACAAAAATTTTTAAATATTTAGCCTATTCATTTGTTGTCCTCAGTCCTTGCGCCTCCCCTATCACTCTCTCGCGCCTCATAGGGGAGGCACGCCTCAGTTTAAAAACCCTTGCTCTACGTTACACTCATCCCATCCCCACCAAGCCACGTCTCCGTGATCCCAACAATGTCATAATTACTATTATTCATAACAGTTTCTAGATCCAAAATTTTATTTATGCTTCTAGCATTTAAACAGAGAAATTTCAGGGTACTGTGTGCGTCCTGGGTACCGTTTCCTGTCTTTCCTCTCCACTCCCAGCTGCTCAAAACCAACTCTATTACAGTGCTGCTCTAACTGATTTGCAGTCATGATTCCCTCACTATTAATAAAATATTTAGCCATGGTGTATTCCATTTCAGCAGTCTGTCTATCCCTACCCATCTCACTATATAACCTCCCTGCCCCCCCAGGCCCTAGGTTTGTATAACCCTCTGCTATCCTAAGCATATGCTGGCCCAAGGCAGCTGTACCCCTCTGGTACAGGTGTAACTCACCCCACTTGTACAGGTCAACCCTATTCCAAAAGGAGTCCCAGTGCCCCATCAAACTGTACCCCTCTTTCCTGCACCAGGTTTGTAGCCATGTGTTAAACCCCTGTATAAAGGTTTGCATTTGCTTGCACGTGGTACAGGTAGAATTCTAGAGAAGACGAGTGGGGCACTGGTGATGGCCAGGGCCTCCAGGGGGTCTCCGAGAGGCGTGCTGGGCAGCAAACTGGGCATCCATGAGGTTTCCATCTGCTCCCGAGTCCACGAGGACGGAGACGACCTGAAGATCACCGTCAATAAGGAGAGAAGCAGTGAGAGAACGGGAGTTAGGAGACCGTTGAACAGGGGTCATGCTCACCAGTAATCCCCAGTCTGCAGGTGAGCGTTGATCTTCAGCGGGCAAGAGGTGATGAAGTGGCGATGAAGTGCCCAGGGGTCCCACAGTAGAGGCAGGCTCGGGATCTGATGCGGCGCTGGCATTCAGTAGGAGTCAGCCGGGTGTGGTCTAATTGCATGGGTACGGGCACACAGGCAGTGGAGACCGCAGCTGGGGGAGGCTGGACAGACGATGGACAAGGATGAGGCCCTGCAGGTCTGTAGCTGAAATGTGTCCTCTCCATTCTCTCCCGGCGACGAATGGACAGGCGCCAGTCAATACGGATGGCCATCTCCACCAGTGTGTCGAAGCTGACCGGTAATTTGCAGCTCATCTTTGACTTCATGCGCCAAGCCATGGAGGAAGGCATTATACTGGGCGAACATGTCGTCTGCAGAGTCCATCCTGGTGAGCTCGTACTGTCAGGATACCGCAAGGACTCAATCACAGACAGACGTGAAAATAAACCAAAGTTTATTGCAGCCGAACATAAGTCCACAATCCAAAAACAGGGTCAGAAAACAGGCAGAGTTCAGAACCAGAGAGACTCGGCAGAGGTACAAAATCACACTCCAGAAAACGAGGTACCAAAAACAAGCAAAATAATCCAAAACCAGGAAGACACAGCAATCAGACAAAATCAGGATCCAAAACATAGGGTGAACGAGAAACAGGCAAAAGTCATAACAGGTAATCAGAACAGGAATAGAAAGGCTCATCGCACAACAGAGAGTGAAAACAAACCGAGACACACACACACAGAATAGGGACAAAGTTGGGTTTAAATACATAGACTAACGAGCAACGAGACACAGGTGAACAGGACAGGTGAAACAAATGAGCAATCAACAGGCCACGTAACACAGAAGGCGGGGCAGACACAAAGGGGAATGAAAACACAAGCACATGAACCGGGGAAAATGAAAACACGCCAACACAGTAGAACACCGAAAACCCATAAAGCACAAATGAGCTTAGCAAATACTGACACACAGAGTGAACTCGTCCAGGCAAGAGCAATTGAGCAGAGCAGCAACTGAGAGGTCAGAAAGTATTCACTATTCATAAACAGATCTGAGTTAAGAAATGCAATTATGGCCAGGAGTTAGACTCCAATCTCATAATTGCTTTATGCTTGTGAACCACCTCCAGAGATAAAATGCCAAGATGTTTTCAAAAGTATATCTTTTACTATTGTTAGTGCTCGTGCTGTAATTTCTTCATGGTGAAAACAAAATGTATACAATTGAAAGAGGTGAAATAACATCACTTTTTGTCTTTTTCTTCTTATGAATGCTGTAGTCTGATGTTATGTGGTGAATAAAGAATACAAAATGTTTTTTAAAAATATTTTCCCAACCTGAACACATCAAAATTGTTTAGTCCACTGCAGATACCTGCTCCCACCGACTTGGGAGGAAGATTCTACGGCAGTGAATCCACCAATTCACGTGACAACCGGCCCTCACTTCTTTCCACACTGCCTGTGTCGTTGGAGGATTACACAGACAGCATATGTTTGGTTAGCATACCTACAGACACCCAGGTCACTGGGGGGCGCTAGAGAGCAACGAGACTAACAAACTAACAAAGTACAGGATTCATGCTCTGCCACTGGACCATTTCATAGGGGCACTGCCTCAATGAATATGTTTGGATGAAACTGTTCTCAGGTCAGCAGTACATCACAAAAGCATAACTGTGGATGTCAGTTAGTGGAATGGCTCCACTAAATCAAGCTTGGTGTATGGCATGAGAAAAAAGGATACACACCTTTTTAACAAGGTCAGTGAATGCAACAAACTTAAACAACAGTCCAGTATAAAACATTTTTTTCTCTCCAAAACCAAGTCGTTCCCCATTACATCTGTTAATGTTGATGAATAATGTTGTGTCTACCTTCTTAACATGCTTGATGACTGATGTCTTGATGGCTAATTAAATCTTCTTAAAGTTATTTCATATAGTTAGGACTGTTTGTTTTAAAAATGGCTCTGTGAATGACTAAGCGGTCCAAAGAAGCACGTTTCAGTGAAAATATACCGAAAGACCACGTCAACACTAGAACACTTTGTTGAAATGTGAAACTCTTCAGACATGTAGGTTTTTATTGGGCAACACTGTTTAATTAAGGGCCAACTTAAGATATCATTTAAGACATTTTTAGCATATTATAAAAAAAATTCACTATAGCTCAAACTGGGTAAAGTACTAAATGTCAAAACACACACACCTTCACAAGAAAGGGTGGCCCATGATAGAGGTTATGATATAAATCTGAAAGGAAAAATAATTTTGGAAACTGTTCTGCATATATATCTGACTACTGTAAATATGTGTTCCCCTTTCTTCTTTGGCAAAGCATACGGAATAATCATATCACCTCACAACTGTGAAAATATTTTATGATCTATGACATGTCATTAGGGATTATCATGCTTATGATAATCAATTTTGATGCAATTTTGTCCAAGCTTGGAAAGAGATATGTAACCATAGCAAAAAGGTACAGGGGTATGACAGATGCCCCTTTTGGTCCTACCTTAAGGTTAGAGATTAGCCTTTTTCTACATCGGCACTCACACAAAGGGCAAGGTATAATGACAAGGAAGGTTTTATTATTTTGCTCTACAATTACAACTATGACCCCCAGTAGCAATCCACCCAGCCATGTGGGTTCTTGGGTGATTCAATTTGGAAGAGACCCCCCCTCCCCCCCGCCCCCAAAAAAAACCTGTTGTCACAAAGAACAAATCTCTAACATGAATAACATAACATATTTTTTTTTAGAACTAGTTTTGTTTTAGAAAGCAAATCACTTTTGACAGGACATCAGTAACTGAAATTACCAAATGAGATTGGACACTGACAAATTGCAGAGAGCAGGGGGAACAGAGGCGCTGTTTAAATGTGGCAGTGAAAACACCCACTGTAATACAGTTATAGCAATCATGCCATGACTAACACCATCCAGGGAGCCAGAGGTGGGAAGGCAGGAGGGTCTAACACCACCCAGGCAGAGAGGCACTGGGGTGGGTGGACATGAGAAAGTGCAGTGAAGGCGTGTGGACTGTTTAGATTTAAAAGATACATGAAATAAATTACTAGCTGGGTTACTTGTACAATCTTCAAACCCAAATTAATAATAATCACAATAAAATAGCCTCATCAGCAGGTTGTAAGATTTTTTTTTCTGCTCTTTCAGGGCTGGGAAACTGTACTAAAGCCCTGGAAAATCGATTCCAGGAGATAAAGGTGGAAAGGACAGGGTGGGGGCGCCATATGCATTGTTTGCTCACATGAAAAGTGCTAAAACACACCATGATAACTCCCCTACATTTCCACATTGTCATCAGCTGCAGAGCATTAAGCAATGGACCATCCTGTTTTCACACTTCCTGTACTCACTGATGGGATTTAATCCATTGAAAAGCCAAAAAATGTCCATGAAGCCCAGGAAATCCACAGGAAGTTAACAAGGGTTAACTACACTCTTCAGATGACAGAAGTGGAAAACTCTGGCATCATAAATTGAAAGTACTACCTTATATTTGTTCTGTCGGTGCATTGTAACAGGTGATTTCACAAATTTGCTCATCTACCAGGCTGAAGAGTTGTGGTAATTAGAATCAACTGGTTTAGTGCATGGGTTTTACAAATGCATGGTAGTATCTTCACTTCTTGAAGCCAAGGTTTTTCACCTCTATGTATCGATATGCACATCAGGGTTAGTCCATGCCAACTCAAACAGGACCCCCAATTCATGTCATGGATTTTCTCGAAAAAAAAAAAAAAAACTTCATGTAAGAATTTCCATTACATTCATGGGACCCTGCAAAGTCCTATAGCTTTACTCCAAATACTTTTTTAGTTATGAATTTTTGAAGTTTGGCCCTCAGAGCATTTTTGCGATTCTTTGTATGTGTATTCTAAGCCTCACCAATTAAATATTTTTCCCTGGATTGGGCTGAAGTTTGTACTGAACATCCAAGAAACCCTAAGGATTTTCAACATGTATTCATGTACATAGCTGTTGCTGAATGTTTTACAGTAATCAAATAAAAGATAGCCAAACAAAGAATCTTTCATTTTCAAAAATTAGTATCTCCACTAGTTTTCACTTCCTTGCAACCAAATTTTGATTCTGTGTAGTATTAATATAGTTCTATCACATCTAGAAGTTATTCGGTCCTGCATAACAACTCGAGTGCCACAGATCTTGCTAAATATAGCTTCAGAACTGAAAAATCCACTTTTTAACTATATTTTCCCCAAGAATGATTATTGTAATTTCCTTGAAACTACAATAATCCTTGTAAAACAATGATGACTGTTCAGTTTCAGACTCCTTGTGTGCATTGGGATTCAGCCATCCTCAAGTTAATAATCCCCAGACTGGTACTCAAAGCAGAAATCTCAGGAGTTTAAAGGATTAGAATCACACACCTTAAGACAAAAAAACTGAACTGGTTGGGAACTGAAACTGTGTAAAGGAGTGTATTGATTGCCTCACCAATAGATGGAAAAATATAGCATATGCAAGTATAACTTTTTATCTTTGTATTATTGAGTATTTTTCTAAAAGAGCAATAAATGTAAAATTATGACTCTTCACTCTCCCGAGAACCCTTGTGCAGAATCAAAATAGCAGTCAGAAAATGATGAATCATACTAATCAATACAGGCTTTTATGAGGCAGTGCTGTTAATATCTTTGCACAAGGGTTTGTGTGTGTTCATGCAGTTTTTGTTCAAAATGGAGACAAGCTTGGAGAGCTTTCATTAATGACTCTGTGTGGAGACACAACAGGTTCTGTCAAACTTTTTAATTGGCATACATGAGTACATAGCTTACACAACTCTATGTACATAAATAACTTGTGAAGAGCAAGAATAGTACTCATTTTTGTTAGACTCCTTCTTCATCATCTAAGATTCACTTACATCAACAATCTCCATGGCAACATAGCATGTTAAGATTATTGCCTCCCAAAAAAATCACTCAAGATGCATAATCAAACGCTGGCACATACCCCATCTTCAGTTCTGCTTAATTACCAGTCATTCCCAAAGGTATTAACTACATTACATGAATGGCTTTAAAAGTCAGACGACTACAGAGACCATTCTTAGCCAAGAATTTTTAGCCAAAAACCCCACTAAGGCTTTCATCTTCAGAAATAGCCTCTAGATTGAAAAAATTGAAGAACACTGCTGCCCGCCTGCTTGTTCACAACTTCACCAGAATGTGTTGTCCCCGGACTAAGCAGCCCCATTTGAAAAATAAAGATGAATCTATGTGGATCAATAGTAAAAGTAGACAATTGATGTCTGAAGCACTCGGAATGGTTTGCGATTTTATTTGAGCTGAATAAATAACTAGACACAAGTTGCTGTAGACAGGTTAAAATTTACATTTATTACTTACAACTGACTTAACTGTCATTTGCCCTTCCTCCCCACTGTGAAGTTGTGTCTGAGGAGAACATATGGTAAGAGCAACGACATTCAGAGAAACGGGCTGATCAAACAGGTGACAGAGAAAGGCAGTTCCACATCTAACCCACGACCACGCTGTCGTCGTCTGGGAACTCATAGTAGGGCACCTCCAGGTTCAGGGGGGCAGGGCCCTTTCGGATTCGACCTGAAGCATCGTAGTGGGAGCCGTGGCAGGGGCAGTAGTACCCGCCGAAGTCGCCAGCGTTGGCGATGGGCACGCAGCCCAAGTGGGTGCAGACCCCGATGACGATGACCCACTCAGGATTGACCACCCTGTCCTTGTCGTGCTGGGGGTCACGAAGCTCAGCCAGGTTGACAGCTGCCTCGGCCTCGATCTCCTTTGCGGTTCTGTGTCGGACGAACAGTGGCTTGCCTCTCCACTTGAAGGTCATGTTCTTACCCTCAGGGATATCGGCCAGCTTGATCTCAATCTTGGACAGAGCCAGGACATCAGCCGAAGCACTCATAGATGAGACAAACTGTGTCACCACTGTTTTGGCCGTATACAAGCCCACCACGGTTGTTGCCCCGGTGACCAGGTAGGAGAAGGCTCTCCTGGAGTCGCTGCTCTCCTGGGAGGACTTCTTTGGGTCGAGAACCTCCTGCCGCCGGTAGTCACTGAAATCAGGGACCTTGATGTCGGTGTGAGCAAAACGGACTCCAGCACGAGCTAAAAGGGCAACAAACCAGATATTCGTCACATGAACTTTCATTTCCTAAGCTCTGAAAAGTTGCTAACATGTTACAAAACAACACGCTTATGGCACTGTGATCAAGGTTATATCAGAAGACACAGAGATAGGTTACCAGGGGACAGTGAAGGCAATATTTGAAGAGATTGATATATTTTTACTTACAACAAAAAAAGCACACTTAATGTAACATACACATTGACATAACTTAACTCATCAATCCTCTCCAGCCCTGCTTATGTAGCTAAAGATAACTTGCAGTAACCTTGAGAAACAGGAAGTAAACATGAAAGGTAATAACGACTGTTACATAAGGAGAAATGGCGCCTGTAATTCCACATGAAACGTTAGCAAAATGTAGTTATACACAACACTACTACTTTTATTTAGCGCTTCGTTCAGCTACATTCGATAGCTGTATTGCTAACTTGTCAACACCACAGTTAAACCAGTTAGATAACTGTACGCTTTTTGGTTTGTTTCCTGCCCAACTACCTAATTGGCCAAGCTAGCTCAATGTGATCGGACTCCTGTGGTCACACGACAAATAGATAATATACCTGGCTTTTTGTTCTCAAATGTGGAGCTAACACTGGGCTAGCTACATACCTAGCCACATATGACGTGTAGGCCGCATTTATCTTATCTAACTTGCATAGCGAAGTAGCTAGCCAAGTCCGCAAATTTCGACATATCGACAGCTAGCCAATTATTTTACAATATACTGCGGCAATTTCATACTGTATATTCTCAGAGCTAATATTATAGCGACTGAAAAAAGACGACTTTATGTGGCAACAAGCTGTGTCCTTGAGTTTCCTGTAGGCCACTCGGAATCCACGGCACTCGAGTATTACGGATACTGAAACACTCACCATTAATACTGGCTGAAACAGCAGGACCGGTCTTTGGGCTCTGGCCGTCTAAAGACTCTCGACACAGGAAAGGTTTCTTCGCATCGAGCAGCACTTTCTCTCCTGTAGTAACGACTCCCGGAACAATGGCTTTGAGAGGACCCGCTACGGCAAAGTTAGTTGCCTGCAAGTAGGGGGAAAAAGCCCCCGAACGGGCGGCAAGAGACATCATCTTTCTCACTGACGAGGTGCTGTGAACGGTCACCACGACCTTCCCGGCTTGGCGATTTGCGTAAGGAACGTGCGTTGCGCGTGACGTCAGATATCACGTATTGAACGCAGAGTTTTTTCTTTTTTTTTTTTTTTACATAAACACGTTTTCTGTGCTGAGCGTTTTAAATAAATCATATGACGAATTATATGTCGACACGAGTAATACTTTAATATTAATATAACTGTTTCAAAAGAACAACAAAAATAAAATTTTCTTCAAATTGGTGAATGACAACTGTATGTGGACTTAGCATTATTTTAAATAACTTTAATATTTATTTATTTATTTATTTATTTATTTACGCTTGCTTGCTTGCTTTTACGCTTTATTTATGCTTTTACTTTTGTAGGGACACTTGAGCAATTTGTAATACATATCTATAGGGCAGGCCAAGGAGTGAGTAGGTGCAAAACATCCACTTCTGTGACAGGTAAAGACTGGGGATAGCGTAAGTCATGTGGTCATGTGATTTGTGTGGTTTCTTGCACAATAAGGGGGTTGGAATATACTCTGTATTGATGAAGTCTTTTGTAAATCCAGTGGACTCTGAACAAAAAGGCTGTATGTTCAGATATATGGGAAACTGCATTATTATATTCTGATACATTTTATGAAAAAAGATCTGCAGCACATAATGTCATTATTTCTCAATTTCTATGAAGTTTCATAAAGCTGTAACAGAAAAATACAGGAGGGATCCTAGACTATTTCTTAAACCAAATAACTAAATGGAAAACTGGCAACTTTAACTATACATTGAGAAACAGATTCATACTTTTATCACTTTTAAAAAGGTACTGAAACAAAGTTTAGGCATGAAAAATTTGATGGTAACTGGTGTTTGGCTGTTTATTCCCCCAGGCTTCACAACCTTGCAATGGTTGAGGAACAACTGTGTGAACAGAGATTGATATATTTTTCCCACAACAACAAAAGCACATTTAATGTAACATTATGTAATGTTTTCATACACATTGAGGATCCCCTCATCACTCCTCTCCTCCCCTCTTACAGTAACCTTGAGAAACAGGAAGTAAACATGAAAGGTAATGACAAGTGTTACATAAGGCAAAATGGTATCTGTAATTCTAAATGAAACGTTAGCAAAATGTAATAATACAGAACACTATTACGATTATTTACCGCATTGTTCAGCAACATTTGCTAGCTATATTGCTAGCTTGCCAACATCACAGTTAAACTAGTTAGATAACTGTATGCTGTCAGGGAGGAGGCATGTCACAAAATTTCAGTCTGAGCTCACTAAAGAATATTGAATTATTCTTTATGGTTAATGAAGTGTATATAAATGGATAGAAGAAAACTGAATATCCGCATCTAATACCACCGGATCTGAAAGGAGAGTCAGTCACCCGTCTGTGTGACTGTGATTTGCGCAGATGAATTTGTGCAGTGGTAGATGTCAGCTAGGAGATGTGACATCCTAATTGGTAGGTCACTTGTGGGAAGGAGTTATGTGACAGATCTGATCTCTCACTACCTTCGTGCATAATGGATTTTCTATGTTAAGAAATATCACTGTTTTGTTTTGTGTTTTGGTGTCATCACCGTGTCCCACCATGTCTCCTTCCCGCTCTCTTATTTTGCGCAGTGGGAGAGTGATCCTCTGCCCTTTTTGAGCCATCAAGATTCAACGCATAGCTGGACCCTTCACCACTTCTTGTTATCAGGTGTAATTAAAGTTCCTCTGAAATCACCCCAGCTGGTGAGTCAGATCAGCTGGATCCCCGACTCCTCACATGCAAAAAGCAGCACATTGCGGAAGATTCTAGAATGTCCACAAGCCATCAAGTGAATACAATATAGAATATTTATTCGAGTGGGGAAATGGAGAGGGTTAGGGTTTAGGTTACTGGCCTCGAGGAGGCCATGGTTTCAGCCCCTCTCCACCAGACCCTAGCAGCTTCCCTGTGGTGATGTGACAGCAGCGTTTTGACATTTCCACCCACATAAAGCGCTGGGGAGGTGACCATTTTGACAGGAATGGGATCTATAACTTGTACTGAAGCTGAATGTGGTGACACTTTTACAGTGCACTGCCGCTTCTCCTAATGGAGTTATTGACAAACTTACAGTGCCACAGTAGAGGCACAGTCTTAAGACTCTACCCGGCCGGCTAGCCCATCAGCACAATAACTGCTGGTGATGGAGCATTGCTCATTGTTCACTTTTTCACTTCCTGCAGGTTTTGTCAGCTGTACTAATTGCTTTGTTTCCCATTTTCACATGCCTTTAATTGATTTTTGTTTTTTATTTGCCAAGTTTGGATCTTGTAGTAGTTGTTGGCCAGGAAAGCATTTACTGTAGATGGCTATGGATATTATCACAATTAGAAACCCTCTCCTCTTAAAACAGAATCATTTGTATAATTTTGAATAATTATTCAGCTCTATTATATTAGCATTTAATCAGGATAATGTCATGAATTGTATGATGTCAGTATGTAACTTCTGTTTCCCTTTGTTTCTCTGCACACTGCAGTTGCTTTGGGTATATCAAACGTTTCTTATCCATCCATTCATCCATTACCTATACCCACTTCATCCAATCCAGGGAAGCACCTTATAAATTGTTGTGATCGTTATTGTTGTACAGTTTGTATTATTGTACAGTTTACTCTGAATAACAACATCCAGCTGTCATGTTCAATCTTCAGATAATGTCTATGACCTTACATTTGCATTTAGGCTTTTCACAGATACTCTTGCTCAGAGCGACTTACATGAAGTGCATACATGTAAATGTAAAATGACCTTTATGGCAAAAAAAAAAATACTGCTTGGCTCCACTATTTAATACCAACTAGCCAAACTCATTAACATTTCTCATCTTTTCTTACAGGTAGTATGGAGGCTGCTTAGGGCTGCAAATCATTTGCAAAAAAGGTAAGTATCTTACAGATAGCCTGAAAATAACAAACTCTGCAGTATGTCCAATATAAAAAAACAAAAATAAAAAATTCAATGATCAATGTTCAAACTTACAGTAGCAATATCAATAAATTATACGCAATTATGAGTCACTTAAATATATATGCAGCCTACGGCATAGTGACCAAAATTACGTTTTTGCTCACACTCACCATCCGACACCAGCAGAATGTGTGCCCAGAGAGGAGGGGCTGAGCTCACAGTGCAAACAGCAGCAGATCGAGACAGAGCTGCACTTCCTTACTGAATGTGAAAAATACAGTTTAATTAGAGACCATTACTATCCCTAATTTAAAATAATATCCCCACACCTGCCATCTGACACACAAAAATTGACAAGTGGTCCCTGAAGAGGAAATTGCTGCACAGATCTGGTAGCACTTTGTAGCTACCTGCCGCGGATGAGGAGACAGTCGTGACCCCCTCATCTTCACCAGTTGTCACTTTTAATTAGTTTAATTGGTACTCCTATTAATGTTATGTTACTATATATGTGTTTTCATCTTTATTATTCAATGCTACACTGTTATTGTTGTTTTCATTGTTTTGAAATCATTATACATTTGGGAATATGTATTTAAATGAACGTTATGCCAAATTAGCATCTAAATTGAAGTGAGAGAGAGAAAAGAGCCCCCTTGACCAGCTGGTCCTGACGCTCACTTCACTAACCAACACTAACAACCCACAGCCTCAACAACGACCAGCTGGCTAATATGAAATCAGTCATCCAAACTATAACCAACCAAAAACAAGATTACATCACCTATTGAGACACACTAAAATAAGCTCAAAGCAAAATGCAAAGCTGTTTGGTCCTAAAAAAGACGACACCCTGGCAGATTACTTGACCACATTGACTGACAAAAGACCAAGACCCACCTTGACGAAGTACAGACTCAGTGAGCACAGCCTGGCCCTCAAAAAGGGTCACTACCGAAAATCGTGGCTACCTATTGAAGAAAGGCTGTGCCAGCACTGCTCTCTGAGAGAGGTGGAGCCAGAGCTGCACTTCGCAACAAAATTCGAAAAATATCAGGAATTTAGGAAAAACTGCGGCACACTCACAGCACAGTTTTTTGCTGCCTGCAACAGTCTGAGGAACAGTGAATGACAGAACACACAACACACCTGTATGCACCAGTTCACCAATGTACACATGCACTCACAACAAATGTACACATTTTTTTTCTTCACAAATCTTTGTCTCATATATCACCGCATGCACACACACACACACACACACCTGTTATACCTTTATGTTAACATTTCTATTACTATTGTTACAACATTGCTGTTTAGATATTTATGTTTCCCTTTTCTAAGCTTTGGCAATGCAAATGTGTACTTTCATCATGCCAAAAATGCATATTGAATTTGATCGAAGTGAGAGAGAACTTAGCACATAAATCTAAATTGAGCAGAACATAGAAAATAGTCCCCTCAGCCAGCTGGTCCTGAAGCTCACTGAACACACCCTCAATCGGCTTCGACTCTTTTGGACCATTGGGAGACAATCACAAAATCTCAAAACAGAAGGGATTGCTATCTGGCCTTAATAGAAATTGGCAGAATATCTAGTAATCATTTAGAGATCCTGATCAAATATGCCAATGACCACAGCCTAGCCATTGAAAACGGCTGACAAACAAATACAGAAACATGGCTGGCCAGAAAGGACAGGCTGTGTGACCAATGTAAGTGGTAAGAGGTAGAGACAGAGGTTCACTTTATTTTTTGTTTTTATTTTTTTCCCCCACATTGTACAAATTACAAGAGAATGATTCTTAAATAGTATAAAAAATGTTTTCCCTAATATTCAAAATCTGGAATGATACGCAAAAATATTAGTGGAGAAGGGCCAATAGCCCAACAACCAGCCAAATATGTAGCCGTCTGCCATAGTGAAAGGGACAGGAAAAGGACAATCTCTGTATAAATTAAGGTAAAAATGTATGCATGCGTATAGATACATACACATGTATATGCATGTTAATCAGGGTGAATACATGCATGTGTCAGGATTCTATAACGAGCACAAACAGAACATGTTCAAGAAAAACCCAAGGGCTTTAATTAGAGTCCATGCAGAATCCAGACAGGCAGAGCAAAAGTCCAGCAAAACACACATGAATACCTGAGGCATTTAAGTGAAACAGTCAAAGAGGCTCATGGAGAAAACAAAGGTAAGGCTTGAGACATTACCAGAGGCATGGCTAAGCATGACTGAGCACAAAGGTAAGAACACAGGTATAAATAGTGGGTTAATGATGGATGGGTCTCAGGTGCATAGTTTAGGAGTGCAGGGGATAATTGCTGGTGCATGCCCTCTGGTGGTGAATGCTGGAACAGGACCTTAGCCTGACAGTACACCCTTTCCGAAGACTGCCTCTGGGCAATCTGAGCTGGTAAGGGTGGGCATGATGGAATTCCTGAACCAGGGCAGGGCTGAGAATTAGCAGGGACCCAGGAGCATTCCTCTGGTCTGTACCCCTCCCATTTGACCAAGTATTGGAGTCCGCTGCCAACCCGGCACCCATCCAGCAGCCACCACACCGTAAAAGAAGGACCCCTGGCAATGGAGAGATGGGGGAGGCTGAGTGACAGGACACAGGAGAGGTTACTACTCTTTAGCAGTGAAACATGAAATACTGGACTCACCCGCATGGAACGGGGGTAACGCAAACAGGTAAGCCACAGGATTGATGTGTCTCAGGATTTTAAAGGACTCATAGCAGGGAGTAAACTTGGAGCTGGTCTTTAAAGGGAGGTTTTTGGTGGAGAGCCAGACCCTTTGTCCTGGGTGGAAGAGGGATGAGGCGAGTAGAGCTCACCAAGCCTTCTTCCAGGTTTAATGCATTCTGGCAACAGCAGTGCTGGCAGATGGGACTGCCACTTCCACCTGCTGACTGGGAAAGGGAAACGGGAAACCCACCTGGATGTCAAATGGAGCCATACCTGTGGGGGCATTATGGAGCTGGTTGTGAGCGATCTCAGCCCCTAGTTGACTCGCTCGGTCTGGCCATTCGACTCTGGATGATGACCAGATGAGAGGCTGACCGAAGTCCAAGACAAAATGGCCACCAGAACTGCAGCCTGCGATCCAAGACCACATCTGCAGGAACACTGTGGCACCACACCACTTCCTGGATGACCTTCAGTCTGCTTGGCTGTAGGAAGCTTAGGGAAGGGTACAAAATGAGCAGCCTTAGAAAACTGGTCAACCACCACCAGGATCACCGTTTTACCTTTGGACTCCGGGAATCCCGTGATGAAGTCCAGCATGATGTGGGACTAAGGTCAAGGACAAATCCTTGCACATCTGTGGGCATGTCAGGCTACCAAAACTGTCCCATCAAGAACTCTGGGTCCATAACATCCCAGGATGACCAGCCATGGGTGACAAATGCCCCCACTGCAGGATTGCCCACTGGGCAGCCACGGGAACAACCAGCCTGCAGGAGTGTTGGCTGGGGCTGAGTCAGCGCACAGGACTTCCTCCTCCAAAGCCAGGTGCACCAGATCCACCATGAGGGAGGGAGGCAGTACTGGGTCAGGAGGTGAGGTGTCATCGCCACTAGAACTGGTAGGCAAGGGAATCCGCTTTCATGTTCTTGGAGCCTGGGTGATAAGAAACAGAAAACTGGAAGTGGAAAAAGAGCCCCCTTGGCCTGTCGGGGTTTCAGCCTTTTAGCCTTGCAGATGTACTGGAGGTTTGTGGTCCAAAAAAGATGTGCTCCCTCCAACCACTGACACCAGTTCTCTGCCAGTTTCATGGCCAAAAGCTCCTGGTCCCCAATGTCAGTTCCGTTCTGCAGGAGGTCGTGAGAAAAGTAGGCACAGGGATGGAGCTTACCATCCTCCTCAGTCTGCTGGGATAACAGCTCCCACCCTGGAGTCAGAAGCATCCACCTCCACCACAAATGGAAGGCTAGGGTCCAGATAGGCAAGGACAGGAGCAGAGGTGAAGTGAATCTTGAATATTGAAGGCAGCTTGCGCTTCTGGGGTCCAGCTGAAGATGGCAGCTCCACTTTTAGCAATGCAAGGATGGGGGCCGCCACCGAGCTGAAGTAAAATAAACCTGCGGTAAAAATTAGCAAACCTCAGAAGTGTTGTACCTGCTTGCATGACAGGACTGGCCAGTTGGGGAAACCTTCTCAGGATCCATGGTGACCACTGCTGTGGAGATTGTGAACCCTAATGAGGATGTCAGGTGAGTATGGAAATTACATTTTTGCAGTTTGTCAAACAGGTTAAGTTGCAAAAGTCTAGTTAGAACTGCTCACACATGCTCATCTTCACTGCAGGAAGATAAGAATGTCGGGCAGGCAAGGGGCCTCCTCCTTACTAAAAACTCTGGGCATTGTTAAGACGCCCCTTCTATCTCTACCTGAACTGCCCACCGCCTGGACTTTGGACGAGATAGCATGCGTTAACTGTTGGTTAGGTTCCGACCAGCAGATGTCACTCCAACCCAGCACTGTGCCAGAAAACCAGTCAAAACACGGGTTGTGGTGCGCCAGCCACAGATAGCCAAACACCAGGGGGTTCTTGGGAGAGTCCACCAAGAACTGGAGCTGTTCAACATGGGACTTTGAGAAAACATGACATGGGGTTTAGACTGTCAACTAATCAAGCCATTACCCAGGGGAGGAGAACTGACAGCAGAGAGGCACTCCTAGCCATTTGTCCAGGGAACAGCCTGAAGTTCAAAGCTGCTCCTGAAGTAACAAAAGCAGACAAGCTCACCTGCTGCAACCGATCAGTGGTCCACTGTAACTGGATGGGTAGGCAAAGACTGTGCCATTGAGTGAGGCCGTGACGAGCTCACTCACTGAAGTCCCTCCCTTCAGTGAGCACCGGCTTTTCTTTGAAGTTTCCCCACACTCCAGATTGAGATGTCTGGATTTACCACAATATAGGCACAGACCCTGGGTCAGTCATCACTGGCGCTCCTGCTAAGTGAAATGTGACCAACCCAGCTGCATGGGTTCCCTTTACTAGAACAGGCACGACTCCTGATGGAGTTGAGCTGCTTTGGGACAGGTTGTCACTGTATGGTGGAACTCATGCAGATCCTTGCTCCGGCCACCTCTCCCGGCATCTGAGAGCAACTTGAAAGGCCGAGGTGATCAGGTCCTCTGTGGATCCTCCAGTTGAGGAATTCACCAAGTCTGTTGTAGAAATCCATGGTGAGGGCATCCCCAGTCCACCCACTGTCAGCTGCCAGGGTCTGAAGTCGATGGAGTAGTCCACCACAGACCTAGCTCCGTGTCGCAAGAGGATATGCTTCCCTGCCTTTCTGCCCCCCTAGATGCTCCCCCCTGCTCATCTCCGTCACAAAACTCTGAATGTCAGAGCACAGGGATTGTTGTTGGTGCCAGACCGCCGTAGCCCACTCCAGGGCTCACCCGGTGCAGAGAGAGATGATGCAAGTGACCTTGGAGCGGCCAATGGGGAAGGAGCGGGGTTGCAGTTTGAAAGCCAGGGAGCATTGAATGAGGAAGCCCCGGCCGGACTCATGGGAGCCATGGAAGTGTTGCGGAGCAGGAAGCTGAAGGTCTGTGTGGGTGAAGGGGTGACCGTCACCACAGCGGGGTCAGGACCAGCAGCCACCAGAGGTGGGAGGTTCGCTCTGATGTTGTGGAGAGTGTTGGTCAGCAATGCTAGATGATCTGAGGGATTGGGTCTGGTTCTGCTGTTCCGCTAAGGTGGCACTCATCTGCTGGAGTCCCTGCCAGAGGTTCCATATTTTCGCTGTGTGCTCTGTGCTGGCTCAGTCATACAGTCAGGATTCGACAAGGAGCACAAATGCAGAGAAAATGTTCAGGAAAAACCTAAGGGCTTTATTAGAGCCCATGCAGGAACCAGACAGGCAGAGCAGGCAGTGCAAAAGTCCAGCAAAAGAACAGACACATAAAATACCTCACCAGAGGCATTTAGGTGAAACACAGTCCAAAAAATACAAGACAAAAACAGTCCAAGAGGCTGACGGAGAAAACAAAGGTAAGGCTTCGCACATTAACAGAGGCATGGCTAAGTATGACTGAAAGTAAGAATAAACAGGTCTAAATAGTGGGCTAATGATGGATGGGTCTCAGATGTGTGTAGTTTGGGATCACAAGGGACAATTTCTGGTGCGCGCCCTCTGGTGGCGAATGCTGGAACTGGACCTCAGCCTGACAGTATGTATGTGTATTTATGCATTTTTCTTGTCTTTGCTATATTTAGTTATTTTAAGCATTGTAAATCAAACTTTGCATTGTTGTTTATATGTTGTTTCAGTGATTTTGTACGTTGCTTTGGCAATATGACTGTTGTTGTCCTGCCAATAAAGTAAATTGAAATTGAAAATTGAAATTGAGAGAGAGAGAGAGAGAGACAGCACTTTACAGCAAAAGTGGAAAAATAACACCAAGCACCCTCAAAAAAGCAGATGAGATAAGGAGAGTTCACCTTCAGCAATAGTATTCTACATCAGGGCACTGGATATCGGTAATCATCAAAATGTTACAGATACTCACGTGTACACACAATACTGACTCCAGTGAAATGTTTTACCTGAACAGATATTTACCAAAATGTTTTTTTTTTTTTTCCAGGAGTATTGTCATAAAAATCACAGCCCAGGTTGATCATAAGTGAATTTCTCAGAAAGATACAGTATATTACATGATAATTATGACCATGGCCAGATTTATTCAATTAGTGCATACTTCCATCTTAGACTTAGGTTTACTGCTTACTCTGAAGGCAGATGAGTATTTTTATAGATAAAGAAGTCCTCTGGCCATTCAACACTGTGACATTGTAAACATCAATAGTACAGAATTGATACTGCAGAGGGGACAAAATTGATTAAATGTATAGTTCTGCAGTAATCTGAGCCAAACAACTGATGAAAGTTTGATTAAAAACCTCAGTCACATTACCCTGTAGCTGCCCCTGCTGGTCAGGTTAGCACCAGCAAGATTTTTTAGCGGCCATATTTTTTCTGCATTTTTCGGCGTGCAGAAAAATCCCTCACCAGAGTCGTGCTCCTCAAACTCTTGTGCTGCTTTCTTTACTGCTCCACTGCTCAAACATCAAACATAAAACATAGCTCAAACATAAAAACGTCTACAGAACAAATCTACAAAACTGTAACATCATTTAAAAATGAATTATTTTTGGGGGTGTTATTAAAAGCTGATAAGGCACCTTGACCATAGATCAGGTCACAGTGGAGGTGAATTTCAAAGCTAATGATGGAGGTTAATGCTGTTGTTTTGATTTATATTTTGCCGTATCTGTTTGATGGAAGGACATGATAGTAGAAGCAGAGCAAGGCTGGACAGGGACTGAAAAAGGTTACTGAAACACATTCAGCAGTCATTTCACATAGTCAATGTACTTTGTATTTTTTTTTATCATGAATGCTGTCTTCTTGATACTAAAATGATACTGAACAACAAATAATCTTTCATATTTATATATGACTCAAACACACTCTCAAGGTAAACACATGCACACATACACACAAATGTGCACACACTCATGTATATGCAAACACACATTCATGCACACATGCTCTCTCTCTCTCTTTCTCTCTCTTCCTCACACACACACAAATAGGCCAGTCCAGACCCTGAGCATTGTATCACTGAACTGTAAATAGATGCATGTGTCTGTTTTAGATGTTTGTGTAATCATATAATTATCTAGAAAAAGACATCAATAAACATATCCTACAAAGCCCATTAACACTTTTTAACACAAACAACCAAAATGAATGCACTATCCTGGTCCTGCACATCGACCTCTCACAATTACTATTTTCAGGACACATCCTTTCATCTTTTGTCTCCCATTAATTCATTCACCCTTCTCACTCCCTATAAGAGCTGTTCTGCGGACGCTTTCAACTTTCAAATGCAAAATCCATTAATTAAAGCAAATGTTGTTCTCGCAACAGAATGACAAGGACAATAGCTCCATGGAGTCTATTAACAGTTTAATAACATGTTTTTGTTAAGCTTATTTGCTCCGGATTAGTCAATGTCCTGATTACTTCTTCAAGGGCAATTTATTTGTAACGCAAGTTCAAACTTAGTGTATTTTGCATGACTGGCTGATAACAAGTTTTTTATGTTATTAGTATTATTTATGTGCTTTGTTTTTGTACAAAACAGTGGCATAGAACGAAGTGTAAGCTAATTAAAAAAAGGAATTTTGCAGCTGCCACTCTAAATTGCACTATTCTCCTGTCAAACTGTTGTTGCTGGGGTGGGCTTCATTTGGACTTTATTTTCCCAGAGGGTCTTCCCATCTAAGAAAAGTGTGCCATCTTTGGATGACATGCTATGTCCTATACTGAGTTTCTTGGGTCATTAGAGGAACAATGACTCAAGATAAAACACAAAAATAAAGAAAAAAAAATCTGGGTCTCAGTGTTTCTGAGTCTCAGTACATCTGGGTGTCAGTGCTCCTGGATCTCAGTAAATGTGTGTCTGAGTATTCCTGAATCTCAGTACATCTGGGTATCAGTGTTCTTGAGTCTCAGTACATCAGAGTCAACTCTCCAGAGTTGTGTCTCCAAGTGCATCTGAGTCTCAGTGTTTCTGAGTCTTGGGCCATCTGAGTCTCAACTTCCATGAGTCTCAGTGCATCTGACTCTCAGTTTTCCTGAGTCTTAGTACATCTGGATCTCAGTGTTCTTGAGTCTCAGTACATCTGTGTTTCAGTGTTCCTGAGTCTTAGTCCATCTGAGTCCCAACACTCCTGAGTCTAAGTGAATCTGTGTCTCAGTGTTCCTGAGTCTCAGTAAACCTGGGTCTCAGTGTTCCTGAGTCTCAGTACATCATGGTCTCAGTGTTCCTGAGTCTCCACACATCTGAGTGTAAACTCTCCTGAGTGTAAGTGCATCTGAGTCTCAGTGCTCCTGAGACTCAGTACATCAGGGTGTCAGTTTTCCCGAGTCTCCATACATCTGGGTCTCAATGTTCCTGGGTCTCAGTCCCTCTGAATCTCAGTGTTCCTTACTCTTGGCCCATCTAAGTCTCAACTCTACAGAGTCTCACTGCAGTTGAATCTCAGTGTTCCTGAGTCTCAGTCCATTTGAGTCTCAATGCTCCTGAGTTTCAGTACATCTAGGAAAAACTCTCTGTTGCTGTGCTACCTGATAGTGAGTAATTTATTTAAATACAGTACAGTATAGAATACACATGGGAAAAAAAAACAATTCCAATAATTAAAGCTTTCTGACAGGCAACAGAACCTCCATCCTGTGAAAAAAGTTTGCTGCCATCAGTTACCCGTACCACTGGATCGGACAACACTGTGGGAGCTAGCACATCCTCCAAGGCCACCACGGGCATGAGACCAGCCTCCCAGAGTTCCACGGGCATGAGGCTAGCCCCCTAGACCTCCATGGCCATGAGGCTAGCCTCCCAGGCCTCCACAGGCATGAGACCAGCCTCCCAGACCTCCATGGGCATGAGGCCAGTCTCCCAGGTCTCCACAGGCATGAGACCAGCCCCCCAGAGCTCCACGGGCATGAGGTTGGCCTTCCAGAGCTCCATGGGCATGAGGCCAGCCTCCCAGGCCTCCACAGGCATGAGACCAGCCCCCCAGAGCTCCACGGGCATGAGGCAAACCTTCCAGGCCTTCATGGGCATAGGCTTACTGTGGTATGTTTTCAGTGCTGGTGTCATTGCCAAAAAACAACTACTTGGAAAACAAAACCAAAACATCAATATCCTACCCATTCAGACCATTAGGAGGCAGTCTGCTCATTGTCTTCACCATATTAGAACTGGGTGCGGCCACTAACCATTTAATTTCCTTTTCTTGCCATATTCAAAAAAAGAAAATAACATTAAATGCTCAAAGGCAGGGTTTGACTGTGTAAAGGGCCAAATTAAGGTAATGCCAATACCTGACCTGATTACTGATCAGCCCCAGGTGTGTCTTAACATGTCTAAAAGCTTAATTAAGCGAGCTTTTTGTGATATTTTCCATGGGAAACTTTTATAAGCGAATACACAGTAGTAAATAATATAGCTAGCTAGCTCTTTCAACCTATGAAAATTGATCTATCCTCCTAGAATAATAGACATTTAGTTGTTTAAAACACTCCACAAATCTTGAAAAAGCTCTTTCTACAGAATGCTATAATGAATACTGTAAAAGACCTTTGAAAAAGAAAATTGTCCCAATGATTAAAGATCAAATCATGTAAAGATGTTGTTTTGTGTCAATGAGCAGGATCACATTAGAGATGCAGTCAGAGATAATTTAGGCTGACATTTACAATATGCAAGATTAAGTAAAAGATCCCAGTGCTGCCTGTAGGTCTTACCACAAGTGTGTGTGTGTGTGTGTGTGTGTGTGTGTGTGTGTGTGTGTGTGAGCGAGAAAGAGAGAGAGCATGTTCATGGCCATGTTTGGTGTTTGCTTCTGCATGTTTGCATAGATAATGAGTGTACTTTAACACATTATTCAATCACTGCAGTCTATGTTAAAACTTTGTGGGAAAATGAACTATTTCTCAACATTAGAGACGAGAAATAGACTAACAGCATAAAAAAAATACTATCAAAAACAAAACACACAAAACCGGAAAATATAAACAGCAGGCGTAAGATGGTCCTCTCTGGTCAAGAGCTGTAACGCACACAGGTGATGACTTGTAATGAACACCACCCACATATGGCCAAAGCACCCAGAGGGGCCGTGGACAATCTTTGGGAGACCATAATGCCAGTTCGAAAAACTACCCAAAAAAAGGAGGAAATCTAAAACCATAACAGGGAGTCAAAAGCATTAATATTCAATTGTCTCCCTTTAGTTTCAACTTAAATCTTTTATGAGCTTGTGTCTTTAAAAGGTTTATGTTAGCTACCAAAAGAGTCTTCTTAAATTTTATATGAACAGGCTTTCCAGCAGGTGTCTTTCTGTAGAGGCACATAGAGGCTTAAACCTGTTGAGCTGTTTTACCTTGACTAATTAGCATAATTATAATAAGGATTATAAATCTGATGTCAATCACAAACAAATAATTAGATAATAAGATGATAATTCTTAATAATTCTTAATAATTAAATAAGATATGTATCATATATTGCTGAATATATCATATACTCAGCAATAAGCAACAGCTGAAATTTCATTTTCCATCATACATCAAAACTCAAAAACAATGGTTTATCTTGTGATGATTTTAAAATGTATTCATCAAAGCATTTCATACGTAAACAACTATTTTGTTTGTGCAAAAAGACTTTGATCTTGTGATTGGGTGAGGTAGTTCATTTGCTTCAATGACAAATTATTGTTCATGTGATTGGTTGACATAGTTGATTTGTTCCAATATGAATCACGTTCCATGTGATTGGGTGAGCTAGTTCAATTGCTTCAGTGACAAATCATGTTTCATGTGATTGGGTGAGGTATTTCATTTGCTCCAATGAAAAAAGTCTGTGAAAAACACATTCTGCAGTGGTATAATTTATTTATTTTAAAGGGATTGATATGTTAAAGAACTCAGGGATAAACGTTGGTACAATGTGTTCCACACATTTCCTTAGGTTATTATTGTAATTGTAACTGATAAAAAGTCATTGGCTGCGTTCCAATACTTTTTCTCGTCTCCTCCTTTCCTCCCCTCCTTTCCTACCCCGGAAATAAGCCGGAAATATGTGGAGGAAAGGAGGGAAGGAGGAGATGAATTGAAAATAGGGGCTGAAAATACTTTTTCTCATCTCCTCCTTTCCTCCACTCGTTTCCTTCCCTCCTTTCCTACTCCGGAAATATGCCAGAAATATGTGGAGGAAAGAAGGGAGGAAGGGAGGAAAGGAGGTGACAAATTTGAGTATTGGAACGCAGCCATTATGGTTTTAATGATCAGTCCCTTTAAGAAGAGACCATTACAGCAAAAATGGGATTCATTAGGGTCTAAGAGGTGAAGAGTTCACCATTAGAATGGAGAAATAAATCTGTTAGAAGAAAAAAGTATGTATGATAAAAGCATAGATCCCTCTGTGCTTCAGTGTTATGCTCACAGGATGGGATTCCATACAGGGACTGTGATCAGAAGCCTCCATCAAACAATTAATCATTATCATGACAGCCGTGGCCAAAAATTTATCCGTGGACTTCAGCACATTTGAGCTTTTTACAAGTGATTTGCCATGCTTCAAGTGTTACAGCTGCCACAGGCACCTGATGTGGATAAGCTGTAAACACAGGTAAAATGTTCACCTGCAGGGAATTGCATATTTTCTGCATAGACTCATTCATGTAAGACAGCTAACACATAAATACAATTTCTCAGAATAATGTGTGAGACAGACTGTGAATTTGCCATTGGTAACACAATTTCTTTTGGGTCTATTTTGTTTTAATTCCCTCAGTAGATGTGATTATCTGTGAAAGCCTGGATGGAAACATTTTTAAGTTTCATTCTTTGACAAGTGTCACATTAGTTACAATATTGTTTCCCCGTTAATAGATCACATGAGTAAAAGTACCAATTGTACCAATTTGTGCGATTTGCATTTAAAGGGCAATTGTAATGCAAACTCTGCCAATTATTCCCCTAAACGTACCTTAACTTGAATAACTTGCTTAACATGACTATCACTGTATTTTTCTGCATTTCTCACTTGTATGATCATTAACTGAAAAATTTAACTTTTTTGACACATACTTTTACACATGCAATCAAAGGGTTTCCTATAGTTTTAAATGTTCAGAGAGCATAATTGTTCTGCATTGTCAATTCCCCCCTTTTAACTGAAGCTCCTTTAATAAAAAAATAGACTGAAGCATGTTCAAATTCACATGCTTACAGGATTATATATTATGCTCTTATTTGTGCTAATATATGATATTTGAAAGGACAAAAGTAATAAAACGTATGTGACTCTATAAGCTTATATACCTAATCCAATCTGTTTGTTTCTATTGTAGCCTATTTTATATCTCACCATTGTCTCTTAAAACTATTTAAAAATGTATCACGGGATAGCCCAAGCAGTGAGAAGGTAGTTAATTCCAAAAAAGATGGTTATTTTCTGTTTACTACAGGCAAAACTTGAAGGTGGCCAGTGTCTCTGCCGTTCTGACCTCCACGGTAAGGTCATTCCACCACCAGGGGGCCAAGACAGACAGCAGACATGACCTAGAAGTGCAGGAGAACAGAGGTGGAAGAGTGGAGGGGTCTGGCAGGAGTGTAGGGTCTGATGATCTTCTGGAGGTAAGTTGGAGCTGTCCCCTTAACAGTCTGGTATGCTTGCACCAAAGTTTTATGTGAGCAATAACATACAGCCAGTGGAGTGCAGTGAGCAGGGGGGTGACATGAGAGTGTCTAGGGAGATTGTAGATCAGACAACTGCAGCATTCTGGATGAGCTGCAGGGGTCTGATGGTGGACACCGGAAGGCCAGCAAGAAGGGAGTTGTATTAGTCCAAGCGGAACATAACCATTGCTTGGACCATAAACTGTGTAGAGTAGGTGGTGAGAAAGGGGCGGATTCTTTGAATGTTGTACAGGAAGAACCTGCACGCCCGGCTCACTGCCACGATGTTCTCGGAGTGTGACATTCTGTTGTCGATCACCACTCCGAGGTTCTTCGAACAGGATGAAGACGAAACCAGGGTGTCCCCAAGAGAAATGGAGAAGTCCAAGATGGGAGAGGAAGGAGCAGGAAAGAAGAGCAGCTCGGTCTTGCCTGGGTTGTGCTTAAGATGGTGCTTGTCCATTCAGCTCTGGACATCCCTCAGGCAAGCTGACATGCGAGCGGAGACTTGTGTGTTCAATGGGGAGAAGGAGAGGTACAGTTGAATGTCATCAGCATAGCAGTGGTAAGATAGACCATGGGCAGAGATTACAGGGCCAAGAGAATGAGTATAAAAGGGGACCAAGGACAGAGCATTGAGGAACATCCGTGGCAAGGGGATGATGCGCCGATACCGCACCGGCCCAGGCAACCTGGAAAGAGTGACCGGAGAGGTAGGACTCAATCCAGTCTAGGGCTGTGCTGCAGATCCCCATTGCTGCCAGGGAGGACAGGAGGATGGGGTGGTCAACCATGTCGAAGGCAGTAGAAAGATCTACGAGAATCAGGACGGTGGAGAGAGAGGCCGTTTGTGCGGCATGAAGAGACTCACTGACAGAGAGCTGTATTGTCTCTGTCGAGTGGCCAGGTCTGAAGCTGGACTGGTTGTTTGGAAGCAGCTCGTTCAAGGCTTTTAGAAAGAAAAGGGAGAAGAGAGACAGGATGATAGCTATGGATGATTTATGGGTCCAGAGTGGGCTTCTTTAGCAGCAGAAAGACATGGTCCTGCTTGAAGGAAGAGGGGAAGCATCCAGAAGACAAAGAGGAGTTCGCAAGAGAGGTGGCGAATGGAAGGATGTCAGGTGTGATTGCCTGGAGGAGAGAAGAGGGAATCGGGTCAAGAGCACAGGTAGTAGGATGGTGGGAGAGCACGAACTGGGAGACGTCAGCAGCAAAGCGCTGAGAGAAAGTAGAGAAACAGGGAGAGAGTATGGGGAGAGGGGAGTGAGGAAAGGCGGAGGTGGTAGTGAAGGAGCTGCGGATGTCAGTGATCTACTCAACGAAGAAAACTGCAAAGTCATCCGCACAGAAAGAGGACTGTTGTAGGGGAGGAGGGTTGATGAGGACAGAACAGAAAATTGAGGAACAGATGACAAGTTTTAGAAGTATAATTCTGAATTTTAGTTTGATTGAAACTGATATAGCAGTTCCTCAGGATGGCGAGGTCGAGAACATTGCCGAACTTGTCGGTCGGAGGAGAGTGCATTTGAAAGAGTGAAGTAAGGGTAGGAAGGCGGCAGATTAGGAGGCTTCCAGGAGGATGTTGAAGTCTCCCAAAATTATTAGTGTGGTGCCGTCTTCAGGGAAAGAGCTGAGCAGTGTCAAGCTCATCAAGAAAGCTTCCAAGGGGCCCTGGAGGACGGTAGAGAACAACAATATAGAGCTTGATGGGATAGTGGATTAAGACAGAGTGATATTCAAAAGTGGAGAGGTGAGAGAGCGGAAGAACAGAGAATTTCCAGGAGTGGGAGACGAGCAAACCAGTACCACCACCACAGCCAGATGGGAGAGAGAAGGAGAAGGAGGAAGAAAGGGCTGCAGGAGTTGCAGTGTTGTCCGGTGTGATCCAGGTCTCGGTAAGGGCAAGGAAATGCAGGGAGGTGTAGGCTGAAGTCTGCCTTCTTGATGGCAGACTGGCAGTTCCATAGTCCCCCTGTGACAGTGAGGTTGACACATGGAGAGAGCGAGGGGTAGCGGACGAGGTTCCATCGCCGCCAGTGAAAGCGCCTTCTGCGGGTGAGAGAGCAGACTGGAATGGGGTTACAGCACATAATGAACCAATGAGGACAGGGAGAGTATGGGAAAAAGATGTGGGAAGAGATTCAAATATAGGAAAAAAACTCATAACGAACTCTCCTTTGATTCCCTCAAGTTTAAAGAAGGATTTAAAAAGTCTGATCTACGTGACATTAAATTAGCCGTGAATATAAGTTAATTGTTAACTATTGGCACTTTTTTTTCTAATCTATATTCTTGTTTAGTATGTTTAATATTTCATCCTTAAACCCTTGTTTTAAATTCCTTAACTGGGGCAACCGAGCTGCCTTCAGTTTTGAGGGATTTGAAATGGCTGCTTGAAAATGGATTTAAATAATATGTGCTTTGATTGTGTGTGGGTAACTCAGAGAAGTAACTCAGGTGGCAGTATTATGATTGTGTTTTATCTCAAAGTTCTTGCACTATGGCTTACACCCCTTTTCAAGTGTGCCCTATGCTTGTAAGCCAACTTTCACATTCACGCCAATGAATGAAGGATCCTTCCAAGAAATGATGTTGTGAAAAAAACTGCCAAATCTCTTCACAGATGGTGGATGCCAAGTGAACCATTGGTTCTCTCTTAACCCATAGTACTTGAGAAATTTAATCTCACAACCTCCATTTTGACAAAACTGCTTAAAACATTTATGGTAACTCACTTTCATTATCTCAGTTTGTAGCATATATTGTAAGGAAGTTATAGGCAGTAATGTCACAAACGTTTTATTTCTGTTGCAATATGATATTTCATGATATTTTATTTTTATTCATGATTATTTTAATCCAAATGCTCATCGCCACCACAACTTGGGTGGAATGAAGAGGTATCAAATGCAACTTGATGCCTTCAAATGGGTTAAGATATTAAATATCAATTTATTCAGTCCCGTCCTCAGCCTGTGGCAGCTTCCCTGAGTAATTTTTACAGCGCTTTCTCAGTCCATGTATCTGTGATCCTCACTGTGTGATGTTGTTGACCGCAGGGTTACACCTGTCTGAACTGGGCAGAGTGCCACAGTCTGTTGGCCCCGATGTCTGCATGAAAGCCATCCAGCATGTAAAATGGCATAGCTGGATTTTTTCTAGGATTTTTGCCTCTGACAGAGATTACAAAATTACAAAAATGCCTATTTGTTACATGTACATCCTGAGAGTGATCTTCCTTCCTTGGAGGTCAAATATAGATTGCATATGATCCAACCAAGCAACAGCTGGTACTGGCAAGGTCTGAATTCAGCTATTAAAACAGTTCAGACCATGGGGCTCACGCTGGAACGAGCACCTTTGCAGGATGCAGACCGCGGGAATTTAATCCTTTAAGCTTTTCCACTGTCTTACTGCTTTCCAGGAAATTTAAACTGATGAAGAAGAAATGTCAATATATTCTGCACAGAAGGGTTCTGCATCCCAATCTTGGCCCCCATTGTGAATTTGAAAAATGAAAATTTCTTCACTGAAATGATAAAGCTCATTTAAATGCAGGAGGAAATGATAACATGCACATAAAAATCAGAAAACACTCAATGTATCCATCTCACCCCTAGAAATAGTAGAAATAAAATGAACCACCCGCTCAAAACCTGGAAGGGAAATACGCCACCGCTGTTCTTGCACAGAAGATAACTCAGTTCGGTTTTGGGTTCGAATTTACAGATCTACAAATCTCATGAATTTAAAAATTGCTGGGCATCAAAGATGAACAGGTACCTCAATCAGACCGTAAAAAATGGGAAGACATTGGACCTCAAACACACTGTAAACTGTGTATTTTTAGGAATACTGAATTTTTGGACCAAGGAGGGTTTATTTGAGTTCAAGTCAAAAAAAAAAGTTAAAAAACAAAATAGAACTTTCTTCTTCAGGATTTTACCTAAGGTGACCTGTTTCAAGCTGGCAAGGTATGTGAGAGTTATTTAAGCAATTTTACAATTTGGTCAGACTAGGTGCCCTGAAGAGGAAATACCACAGAAGCTGCTCCACTTTGTACCTGAAGATAAGGGGAAAACTTTTCCGTACGAATGTATGTGAAAATACACCCCAGGCAATCCCATGAGACCATTACTGTCTGAGTGAAGCTGACTAAAAAAATGTTTAACATGTTAAAATTTAGGGGCACGTTTTCCCAGTTATTGTGAATACTTTATCAAGTTAATTATAACGGTAAATACTACATCAAGGTCTGCACATGTGTCTCAGAGAGCAGGGCATTAAAATGCGTGTTCTTACATCTCTTTTCACGGTGTGCGCTTCACATTTCTGTGGTGTTTAATTCACCTCACACCCTGCATTCTCTCTACCTCATGCCTGTGTTACATTTAAATTATCCTTCATGGTGTAAAGACTGAGCTGAGTGTCATTCTCTCTCTGAAGTACAGTATGTGACATCATAGCCCAAGGTACAGTAACCCATGACAAGTACTCCAAGGTATCTTCACTGATTCTAGAATGAGGAACATGGCACGTGAGTGGAACGACCAGGAGTGCAAAGCTCTCCAAAAAAGCAGCACCATTTGGGTTTTAAGGCTTTCGGTAATATCCCTAAAGGTGCCACAGCTTGGGAAGAGATGGAACTCTTCACGTTGTTGTGACTGGAAACTAGCTTGTGGCTGCTCTCCAAGCCTGAGAGTTGCTGTTCAGGGTACTGTCCTTGAATCTTGGGGTTGTTATTTAGCTGACATTACAGTTATTAAGCTGACACTTTTATCCAAAGTGATTTACAGTTGATTATGTTAACCATGGGCAGATCCCCCCTTGGGAGCAATGTGGGGTTAAGGGCCTTGCTCAATGGCCCAGTAGCAATGGTGTTCTTGCTGTGGCTGGACTGGGGCTTGAACCATTAACCTCAAGGGTCCCAGTCATGTACCTTAACCAGTAGACTATTGACTGGTTTCAGGCTGTTGGTCAAGTCCTGAGGAGGCCAGGTCCTACCAATCACCATATGTTTAAAATTAGCATTGTGTACTGTATAACCACAGCAATATATATTGTGTAACTGAAGGAGAGATTTTGACATATATATTTGTAGTTGGCTCATTGTGGATCATGTCATACTCCAAAACTGTACATTGAGAGTGTTACAATGGGGCTTGACTTGGGAAAGGACACTGATGAGGACAAAAGTTTCTTTATTTTACTGTTGCAGGGAGATAGTAGTCAACCGAAAATTACTTTTGTCCATAGTTGTTCCACAGGCACCTTCTCTGTAAACTGAATTTGTCATGCTGTGTCCATCAGCTTGTCTTACCTGGACAACCTCTCCTTTTTCCTCGTCTACCACTTCTGCTATGTTACTTACATTACTCGTGTCACTGCTTTACTTTGTCTCCTATTGGCCAAAGTGAATATAGCAAATACAATAATGAATATAATAACATTGCACTAAAAAATCCTTAAACATAAATTATTTCGGGTCCTACATGACGGTTCTTTACAGAAAACACACACTCACATAAAATGTAATTAATGTGTACATTTTACACACATGTACTATTCCCAAATATACTAAACATGCAAAGTTATCTGGCATACTGAAATAGGTTGAAAAGAATGAAATTTGGATTCTGATCCAGTTTTCTCTCCGCTTTTACATGCCCAATGTCACTCATGTCCTCATTTGTATGTACTCTCACACCGTGAGGGAGCCGTTAATTAAATTTAAAAGAATGCATGATAAATGTAGATTCCTGTAGCAAGATTAGGAATTCAAGCAAGTGTGGTCTCTATGCAGTTAGCTTATTTCACATATAGCCAATGTGATCATTATTTGAATTTAACTCTTAATAACTAGTATTTTATTTATAATTTGAAATATAAGTATTCTCTGATATTTTTTAACAGTAAGTATTTGAACACTATTTGAAATGAGAAGTTTATAACTGAATCAATGAAGGAAAACTTTAATGAAGGAAAAATCACTTTTTTAAGCTTTTTAATCTTCAGAGGGCAGCCACAGCCCGCATTCCATGTGTAATTCATTGACCTGAGTGGATTCTCGTGAGCATTGTAGGAACATCAATTTGCGTGACCCACCCTTGGAAATTACATTCAGAATCAAGTGTTGCTCTCTTTGACTTCTTTCGCTCCACATCATTTGTCTACATTTTTTTTTTTTACCTCTTTACCACTGTGGGTGGAAGAGTTTATACCTCACCATCCCCACTGCCCCTTTCCCTGGTTCGCACCCCAATCACAGTACTCGCCCTTGAGAGAAAAGGACTTTCTTCACCCATGGTGAAAATGCATGTTTTTAACACTGCCCTCGGACAGAGCTGTTCCTATGCTCTCAGCTTTTAAGGCTCAGCTCTCAGCCTTAGCAATACAGTAAAACAGTGCTTGTGAATGGGGAGGCGCATTTAGAGAAGTCCTCACTGCCCATTTAAATCAAATGTATACCAGGATAGGAATCCTGAAAAAAAAATCCTGACTGGCTACCAGCTACAAATAATCATTATTACGAGCTAATCTGCAAAGGGTGATTATATTACTCTGTAATGAGTGATAGGATTCATAATAAGTGAATGCATTGGAGTTCACAGCTAGATTCACTAATGACGCGGTCTTCATCATATATCAATGGGATTAAATGATATGATTATAGAATAGCATTTATATATGTAGCACAAGGCAGATATGGACAGGGAAAGACAATACAAAATGCAGCAAACAAGCTGGCGTACTGACAGGATCAGAGCGTCCGTGTAGTTGTATTGGAACTAAATTTGGTAATGACATAGTAACTGTAACATCAAGCTTTTAATCGCAAATGTAAAATAAGATTTTATTTTTGTACCATGTAATTGGGGAACAATCTTAAATGTTCTTTGTCATGATCTTCATCCTAATAGGGCTTCACTAAATGAATTCCTATGTTTTTCCCTAAATTTGTTCTCAAGAAAGTCCTAAGAAAGGTCTGTATCAGATTCATGACATGTGCTTAAACTACAGAATTGTTCAAACATTTGTTCCAAAATAATGAATCCCATTGTCCTCAAACATTGAAAGCATTAACTGCTGTTGAACTTGGGTCAAGACGCACATCCTCTTGTTTTGGTGGCTGAACGGGATTTAGTACACAGTGTTTCATGGTGATTGCAAGGTGGCAAGATACAGTAGGCCATGACAAACCAAAAACATCAAAAGATTCCCGAAGATTATTAACAAAACTGAAAGAATTTGGCTGAGGTAGTCTATTGGTTTGCTAATGTTTTTGTTAGAATAAAACACAATATCTCAACCGTTTTCTTTTACACACCTTCTCAAATTTGTAAAGCAGCTTGCCACCTGCTGTGTCCAAGCAAATCCAGCATCCATTTAAGATTCCAAAGGTGTGCTTGATGGTAGAGTGAGTATATGCATACTGCTGATTGAAGGACACCTCCTGGTGAGTCTGAGGGTTGGAGAGTGATGTCATTAACCAGTGGATATCCTCGATCTCCAGGAATTTATAGGAATAGAATTCATTATAGTTTTATAGGAATGCCCACGGTTGGTGGAATTTTTAATTACTCAGAGATGCATACCAATGAGCCATGCGTCTCCAGTAGTTTCTTGTTCGAGGCACATACACACACTGTTTTGTAAAATGAAGGAGTCGTGTGCACCTCCCGGGAAGAGGGAGACCACGTTGCTTTTGGGAGTCGCAGAAGAGTTGTTCATTTATGGAGTGGTATTGCTTGCAGTTGAGATATAGAGAGGGCGCTTTAATGTGCATGTGCATGCAGTTTTATTGTGCAAATGGTGGACCAGCAGTAGAATGGAATTCTCTCTTGACTGGGACCTGTTCTGCAGCTCTTTAGGGTACTTTCATGTGAAATCTGTGTGAAATAAAAACTGATTATTAAAAAATATATGATAAAAATATTTTTGTAAATAAAAAACATCCTCCCCCCCCCCCCCCCACCCAATTGTTAGGCCCCACAACCGGCCAGCCCTGGGCTGCATAGAAAAAGTGACGGGAGAGAAACACCGTGCTTGTACTTGGACCCTCTCCCAAGCGTGCCCACGAGGCACAGGCCAGCCCCTACTCAGCCAACTCAGGGGGGAGTAACGCACCCAGGGAGAGGGAGGTCCACACACTCATTCACACAAACAAAAAAAAGCAGAGAGTGGGGCGTGACTCAGCACCCCAAAATAGAAAGCAAAACCGAAAGAAAAACAGGCAGGGACTGCCGCTCCCTCGCTGTTCTGGAACCCCGTGAATGAGTAGTAGAACCACCTGGCACTTTCTTCCAGACCAGGACCACGGGCACAGGGACTTGAGCTCTCCGAGATCACACCTTGTTCCCAATGACCAATGAAGAATTCTACACAACAAGCTGACGGCTTTTTCAGGCTCACCTACTGACATGTAGAGGATGTATGACACAATTAGTAAACACTCGTGTTGGCATTTAAACCATCTGTGGTTGACGTTATATAAAATGCTGATTAAAAGTGAGTAGGAAACATATTTTTACAAGTCCACGATATACAAAATATGCAGAACATGCAAAACATGCATGAAAACATGGATGCAAGTGAATAAAATACTATAACAAAAACTAACTGATGTGAAAGTCAAGCATCCTGAACCCCACACAGTAAAAGTAACAGGTGCTATAAATTAACCTATATAAACCAATCAAAAGACTTTTCTCTGCAGCAAACTCAAACCACTGAGTGACACTCAAAATCAAATTCATGTACACGCTAATACGCAGACAGAAGTGTGGACGTACAAAAAAAACAGCAGTAGGTAGATTTTCACTGAGGTGTGGGGTGAAGGAGGTAATCCCTCACTCAGATGTTGCAGCAGCAGGAGGTATTCCATCACTCAGGTGTGACTCCTGCAGGAGGTAATCCCTCACTCAGGTGTGGAAGCAACAGGAGGTAAAAAAAAAAAACCAAGATGACATGACATCCCTACAACTCCACCCCAGTGTGAAGGACATGATCTCTGAGGGCCATGGGTGGCATGAAGGACAGAATCCCTGTCTGTGCTTAACAGACTCAAAGTTCTATGACCGAGCTTTCCCTGCCATCCTCCAGAAACCAATGCCAGCCGGTATCCCATTATTATTCAGTGCTAGTTTAACTGAAAGTGATTAGCTGAGTTTAGATAAGGGAGAGAGCGCCTGGGCAAGTCAACGCCTGATATCAGCCAATTGCTGAGTCACAAAGGATAATCCAAAAGCAGAAGGTTGGATAAATGCCACATCCAGGTACCCATAACCCACCATGCTGTTGTTTGCACCCTGTTAACCTGTTGTATTCAGTGGAAGGTAAGTGTCATCGCGGTTACCAAATTTGGTTGATCCAGCTGCACTGCTGAGCCCCAGTACACTAATGATAGAGGTCCTCCTTCCCCATTCAGCCAAAAAACGTAATAAAGAATATTCTAATTTGTGGAGACAATAACTGGAGTTTATTGCAATTTGTCATCTGGCACATTGTATGACAACATTGTGTACACTCATTATTACTCATTACAGCTGCTCAAAAGAACAACGGAGTTCCTTTATTTTGAGAGGAAGGAAGAGCGATTCATACATGAATAATGCCAAAAAAATGATTTTCTTTTTGTTGATGTCTGTACACTCTGCACAGAAGCATAATGCTCTTTCAGAAGATGTGTACTTTCTGATAAATGATCACAAAGCATGTTAACTAACAAGGTCAGCCATACATTTATTGAGGAAAAAAATCAGGTGTTAGAGACCCTTGTTAATTAGTTAAAATACAAATTAAACTTTTCTGTAGTTGTAATCATATAGGTAAGCAGTAAAGAATGGCATTCACAAGTATTTGCAGTATACTTTATTTAATTAATTTCATACTAAATTTTATACAAAATAATTCATTTATACACCACAGTACGTTCAAAGGGCTCATAGCCTGCTATAATGAACAACCAAAAAGGCACTATCAGTGAGCAATTGCCGCAATTAACAAACTTAGAACAAATGTTGCTAAACTAGTTAGCTAGTTTAGGTGAGATGAGTTGCATGGCACGACAGCGTCTTTAGCTTGAACAGTCCCTTGTCTGCTTAGCTGGAGTCTGTGAAAAGACACAATTATTGACCCCCAGCGCCTCCCCAGCACCGCTCTCTGGGGTCCTGAATATATATATATATATATATATATATATACACACACACACACCCTGTATATATTCTTCGATGTTGGGTCTTCCTATCATTGTGAAGCACAATTCACAAAAGTGTTACATTGCACTAATAAGGAACATGACCTTAGACAGCTGTGAGACAGGTTTTGCGTAGGTGCCCATCAGCCGCTGCCGCCACCCTTTGGATACTGCATTACTATTACAACACCTGTCCACTCCAGTAAGCATTCCTTGACTACAGTACGAACTCTGCAACCACCCCAACCCCGCTTTTGTTTTTTTTTTACTGACCGGTCATGTCAGTTTTTTTCCGGCCTGGTTTCCCTCCCTGACCAGTCTGTAATTTGCAGGAACCTCAAATCAGCCAAAGCCAAGCGGGACATGGTGGACTCTCTGCTAACCAAGGTGGTCAACTCCAACTTTAAGATTGGTCCCTTTACTTCCCCTCTGTTTCCAGTATTTTGTATAAACTGATCGGAATCACCACCTTTTTCGAAGGGAGTTTGTTTGCAGCTCCCAGGCCAATGGAACTGTCCTTGCTCCCAACTACCGAGGCATACTGAGCATGAGCGGTTACATTCATCAGCAAGGCCAGGGTTGGTGAACCTTGACATATAAAGTCATATCAACCTATACTGGTCATTGTAGTCATATAGAAGGCATTTATCCCTCATATGAAAACACTCTTGCATCAATGTATGCCTAGAAAGGGATTCCAGCTTGATACAAAGACAGAAAGTAATAAAATGAATCTGAGAATTCTTAATGAAAAACAGAATTTCATATACAGTATACCCATTTTTAGATTTCTATGCACAAAAAGAAACCAGATGAAACACAAATCCAAAATGTCAGGGATATCTCTGTGCATTTTATCGCCAAGTGGGAGAAACCTATTTTGCATAGTGTGAGATGAAATTAAAAAAAGGATGAAAGAAATGAAAGAGCCAGGCAGACTTTGAAACTGATGTTTGCATTCATAAGTAACAGTCTTCCTCTGGGCTCTTACCACTTTACATGTCAAGGTACATAGAACAAGAGAAATTAATCATGAAGACAAACAAGAAGAGTGAAACCTGTGATTAACACGTTTGCAACATGAACACAGAAACATGACCTGGAACATTCAATTTTGTCAGTACTCAGAGAGACCCAAGCGCAGACAGATACATAATAAACGGGAGTTTATTAAGCAGCCAAAAGCAAAGTCCACAAATCCAAAATCAGAGTCGGTAATCAGGCAGAGGTCAAAACCAGACAGACTCGGCAAAGGTACAAAAACACAATCCAGGGCAGTGGTCAAAAATGGACAAAAGAGTTTGTAAACGGGCAGGCTCAGCAAAGGTACAAGATCGGCAATCGGGAATCAAAAAAACAGGAAACAAGCATGGGTAGCAACAGGCTGGCAGGCAGAATCAAAAGGCTTGTAGCATAACAGGTACAAAGAACACTGAGACAAACTTGCATTGAACAAAAGACTATGCAGGGTATAGATACACAGACTAACAAGCAATGAGACACAGGTGTGACAGCAGGGCTGGTGAAACACATGATAATCAACAGAGTAGGGAACAAGGTGGGCGGGGAAAACAGAATGAAAACAAAAGCACATGGACAGAGAATGGAAAACAAAACATGGAAACAACCGAACAAAACAGTAACAGAAACAATAAACCAGATCACACCACATTACTGACAATTTTGTTGTTGGGAAACGTGTTTTTCGTGCTGCAAGTTCTGGTTTGCAGAAGACCTACTAAATACCAGGGCAGATCATTAACATGATTCCATTTTGGGGTGCTAAGGGAGCAGGGCTGCTGGGAAAAGAAGATCATCTCCCAGCTTCAGTACGGATCCTGTAATGTTGATGGGGGGTCTTGTGGGAACAGGAAAGATACTCAATGTGTCAAAAATCTGGTCTCAGCCATTTGCACACAATTCAGAGCTGGGGTGTTGGGTTTAAATGTCTCTGTGACTGGGCAGTTGATGTCTCTGTACTTGGGGAAGAGACCCACATGTTTCTCTGTTGTGTTAAATACATTTTTCTTCACCAAAACAAAGACTTTAGTCTGGATTTATTGTGTCAACTCAGAAAAGTATAAGTAAGGACCATATTTCCAAAGGATCTTTTTCTACATAGGCAAGCCAGCCCACATCCATCATTCTAGTTGCGTTTTCCTTCACAAAATCTAGGTTGATACCTGGGTACTAGGAAGCTGGCTTACTCCAAGGTGGGAAATTGGATTTCCCTATTGGATTAACCACTGGAGCTCATTTCAGAAGAACAGGAGCCTGCTGTCAATCCAGTTGCTGACCAAAAGTGAGGAAATGGATTGAAGGCACGGAATTGGACCATGTACATTTGTGAGTGAAATTTATGTGAGTTACTATAGAGGAATAGTGCCAAAAAATGTTTCAAAATACAAGTACCATAAGTCTGTTTGTCCATTGTATGAGGAGTATGGAGAGAAAGGGGAAGACAAATTGGATAGTTTGGGCCACAAGATGGATGATTAAACAGTGTTTTTTTGAGGTTCTGGAGGATGTGGATAATTATGAATACATCCTAAAAGCTGGTGAAAAGTGTAATAAGAAAAAGAAAAGTGTAATGTCTATGGTCCAAACAATAAAAAATTCTGAGAAAGCAGACTAAATGCCAATATTAAGAAAATATGGAAGACAAACTTAGAGCCAACACACATGAATTAGAAGCATCTAAAACAGAATGCATGATGTATGCAATGACTCAGAATTTAGGAGAGATATCGCTGCATCCTAAAAATTGATACACAGGACCACTACTTACAGCAAAAGGAGGATACCACTTCTTCTTAATGGTGGTGGTATGTTTACTTGTTGGGTAGAAGCATTTTCTACCAGAAAGTGTGACGCAGCTACTGCAGCACGTGTGTTATGGGAACAGGTATTCCTACGATGGGGGTTTCCAAAATGCATAGAGAGGGATAACAGAGCAATTACATCTGACATAATGAAACAGCTTTGCTCAAAGTAACGCCATTTTCATATTCCCTACCATCCACAGTCTAGAGCACTGGTTCTTAACCTGGGTTCGATCGAACCCCAGGGGTTCGGTGAGTCAGTCTCAGGGGTTCAGCGGAGGTCAAGACACACACCCGACCCTTATGATTCGTGATGACACGCCCCGCTTGGCCATCAAGAAGGGTTCGGTGAATGCGCATATGAAACTGGTGGGGTTCAGTACCTCCAACAAGGTTACGAAACACTGGTCTAGAGGTATGGTAGAGCGTTTTAATCAAACAAAAAAACAGGGCTTGAAAAAGGCTGTGATGGATGCAGCAAAAGAACTAACCAAGTCAGCATCAAATTGGGTTGCAGCTCTCCCAGGTGTACTCATGGCTATTAGAGCAACACAAGTGCACATCAGGGGACACAGTCCTTTTGAACTTATGACAGGAAGGCCAATGCAAATTTCACACAATACAGGTGTTCCTCTTACTGCTACCAGTAGGGCCATACATGATGAGTTTCTCACCCAAGTGCAACAGGCACTTCAGAGCAAATATCTGCCAACAAGATGGGAGCAGCGCCTATACCCCTACACAAAGTGATGCTCAAAATCTTTTTAAAAGCATGGGGCTGGGAAACAAACTGGGAAGGTACATGAGGTAATGGACAAGCTTGGGGAAACAAATATAAAATTGAAAATACAAAAACGAGGGAGACCAATCCAGTATTCCTGGTATCATGGAAATCAGTGTAAATTATACAAAAAGACAAACAAAATGCTTAAAAACATAAAAACTGTATAGGAATGGACACCAGCACTTGGTCTTTATCTCTTACAGGAAGCAAATGTGGATCAGAGGGAAGGTGCTTCAAGAATCCATTCAGTGAAGTAGTCTCTTACGGGGGGTCAGGAATTGATGCCATGCATGCAACACGGTACATAGGACTGAGGGCCAGATTTACTAAAGGATTGCGACTGCTTTTCAGGCATAACATGAGCTGCTAAAATGTCTTGGTATTTACGTGCGAATTACTAAACAGTAGCATTGGGTGAAAATCTATTAAAATGGAATTTGCAGTGACTACATCATTTTGCGACTTGATAAACTCTGTTAATGCATATGTATACCTGGGGTAAATGCTAAAGCAGGGTGGAGAATTTGCAAATTATGCCAATTAAGTACTCTAATTTACTAAATCCTTTCAATGGCCGCAACTCCCATCTTAGCGTGGGAACTTAAGCCACTTGCACACAAAGATAAAAAAAAAAAAATTTTTTAAATACTCTGTGGGCTGTGGTGATGCTGTTAATTACAAGTCCTCGCATCCGGACCTTTTCAGTGGAGTTGCATGGCTTACAGGTGGGTTGTTCCATCATACAACAAACAAGTGTTCATAAATACGCCACTCCCAATGGTAAAGGGTGGGAGAAACCTTGAGTTGTAATCTTAAACTGAGGTTCCCTTATGAAGCAAGTCTGCTTGTACAAAGTGGAAAAAGATAAAGCTGAGACATACAAAAAGGTTTATTTTTTCTCAATGCAATAAAGACAATGACAAAAACGAGGGAGTTGCTTGTGCTCCAGAACAATGTTCCCAAGACAGAATCTGGTACACCAATATAGCATGTGTAATACCAGAAAGCTTAGAGGAAATGACACTCAAGTGGTGGGATATATTGCACTTGCCCAGACGAACAAATATAAAAAAAGAAGGAGGTGACACGGCTCTGCACTCTAAAGTGGATCACTACAAAGAATATCACTACAAAAAAATCCACACAGTGAATATGTCACTTCACACACTATGAGGAGCAAAGTGCATCAGATATTAATTAATGCACTAAACGCAGAAAAACACAACAACTATAGCACCTTGCCCTTTCAAAAGTATTAAACAAGTTATATTACACATTACCCGTAACACAGCAGAGCACATCAGTTTTATTGCACTCATAACGTGACACTATATGTGTGTGTGTTGCACATTACCCATAACACAGCAGCAATATTACAATTTACCTGTCTCACAGTACGACACAACATATATACTGCACATTACCCAGAACACAATAGAATAATTACATTTGCACTCATAGTACCCCTTTTTTACATTTCATAGGCAACACCCTTTTGCACTCCAGCATATATTTCAATGGGAGGCTACTGGGGGGGAGGGGGGGGGGGGTGCACAGCGCCACCTTGCTAATTTAAAAAATTGCAATAAATACCACCTGGCACAAATGGAGTCAATAAAAAATATGTGGCACATACAAAAAATGTGGTGGGACTACAATACATTCCATTTAAGATCGATGTCAGAGTTGAAAGGAGGGTAGTTTACACTCCTGACCGCCAAGTGGCGCTATGCACTCTTCAGTAGCGCTGTATAGGAGCGACGATCTTCATGTAAAACATTGATTGTATGCTGTTAGAGCCTGTAGGAGTATGTGTTCATCCGAGTGTTTTCTACTATTTAGTAGATAAGAACCTATAAATATACATTTTAGGAAATAATATATACATGTAAATGTGGTAGCTAAGGTGACCAACACCTATATTACTTGATGGTAAATCCAGTAGTATAATAGTGCACGATATTTAATGTCTTAGTGGAAACGAAATGAGGCTATGCTAAAACCGTTGTAGTAAAAAGGTATCAAAAAGGTCTAAAGTCAACCATCCAGGTGAAAATCAATACTTAACAGAACGTGTAGCATTTGTATAGCATGGATGAGTACATGTTGTTTATGGTTGTGAAGGATGTAACTGGATTAATGTGGGTGAAATGGCAGTGAGCTCATAGCCGCAGTCATTGTGTTAAATCAGTGTACTACACCGGCACATGGACGGGATTAGCATGTTGCTAGCGGGGTTTCTGGATTTGAGGTAGAATATTAAGGTAGCAGGGTGCTACCTTAATGATACAGAAACAAACAATTATGTAAATTTTATTCAGATAAGAGCTAAAAGAGAAAGGGATCCTTTTGGATGGTGTTAAGATCGAAGTTTCTCTGCGAATTGATGCAAGAATAGATTGAAAACGTTTAAATGCTGTTTGAGCTCAGGAAAACTGGTAAAACTAAATGGTTAAAACATATTTAGACTTCCTTGAAAGGAAATGACGCTTGTGCTGTAAAGAGAAAAATTGGTACCCGTGTTAAAGAAAAATGTTTTAAGTGATTTGCTTAGGAGAAAGTACTTACCTGTGTTATTGATGTGATGTAATTCAGTTCTGGTAAGTAGGAATTATTCATGTTGTAGCTATGATGCAACTATGTCGGGGGAAATCAATGTGTTTGAATATGCTATTGCGTTTTTTCATTTACATTGAGCTTTTGGATATTACAGTACTGAGTACATTACAGTCATGTACAATTGTATGGGAGTCATCAGGTGGGGGAAAAAACATGGATTGTATGCTGTTAGAGCCACTAGGAGAATGCATGCTTCAGAGTGTTTTCTACTATTTTGCAGAGCAAAGAAGTAAACCCCCCCCCCCAGTAAATGTGTTACCCCGGAGTTGAGTCTTCTTCATTCCTTGGGAGTAACAAATGCATAAACAAAGGAAAGGGGAAAACAGTGGTTATGCATCTTTAATCATCAGTGTGCATCATGTTGGCATTGCGGTAACAAGGTGACCTGCAGGCTCCGGATAAGTATCTTTTCTATTATTTGTTATAGTCTGTTTCTTCATTTCAGCAAAGTTTGTTGTCAATTAACTGTCAATTTGTTTAATGGTAATTGTATAGTTTTTACCTGCGTGTTTGAAGTGGTAGCAGCGGTCAATTTGTTATCAATTAGCATTTTTCACCTAAGCCAGAGGCTGCAGCCTCATCGTGAGTTCATTGACTACTTGTCTCACGTTATGTGCACCTTTTTCTGACCTCTGTCTTAGTCTTATTACGTTACTTTGGATAAAAGTTATTTAGTCTGCTAAATAAATAAATGTAAATTTAGAATAAACCTTCATTCATCAAAATCTTCACTGCTACTGCCAATATTTCCTGTCCTTAGTGCCGATTCAAATGGAAGCTTTCAAAAACTGAACACACCCAACCTTCTCCACAACCAAAAAAAAAAAAACAAAAAAAAACAACAACCTTAGTATATGATTGGTGGGTTTACTATGCTCATCATCCTTATTTGACTGTTTTAGACTTTTTTTTTTGGTTTTTACTGCTTTTAGTATAAATGATCCTTTTTTGTTGCTGCATTTGAGTTGTAACAATTGTATGTATTCTTTGTTCGTTGCTTTGGACAAAAGCGTCTCCTAAATATATAGATGTAAATGTAATCCCCACATTGAGAAAGGCAATAAACGGTTAGTTTTCTATCAATTTGCAATGATGTTTAGGTGTCCTTTCAAGTATACTTCATGCCTTTGTGGCGGTAACTGGTTTTTCCTATGCTGGAGCTAAAGGTTTGGCTACATACACGGTACTGTTGCCATGCTACAAGTGCAAAAATAAGTGAGACTCACATCAAACAGTGAATTATAAACCATCAAACATACGACATCAAGCACACAAAGTGTGCCCTTAGGCCCACCGCAGTCCTAGAGCTTAAGTAAATAAGAATAAAACTGAGTATTGGCTCAGGAAAAAAATAGGTATTTCCATCATGATTTATTGATGCTTTTATAAAAAAATAAATGAATGACAACCCAGAAACAGTTATTTTGACCCACCACAGTTTTGCAGAAACTATTTTATTTTGTTGAGCTACAGGCTCTCAAATATGGTGCCACAAGCTGTTTGCTCCTACAAAATAGGCATGATTGGCAACTTTGGTAGTCGATTAATAAAGATCTATACCGTATAATGAGATGATCTTGAGGGTCCTGACAGCTGAGCACAACCGCTGTATGAGTCAGTTGGTGTTTTGCACAAACTTTTTGATTTGTCATGTGAAATGTTGCCCCCCCCCCCGCAAAAATCTATCCCACCGACACAACAATGGGTTCCTAACAGCTGACAGCGTCAATTCCTATAACAAAGTAGGGATGGCCTAACGTTTAGAACAGTAGGAGATCAAATCACTCACAGCTGTACACGAGTTTACCACAGAATTTTACGAAGAGATCGCCATTCCCGACTACAGCCTGAACGCATGGAACCCAAACCAGCTCAGTTAAGTATTTCTTTAATTGAATTACTGTTATTGTCATTGGTTAAGACTGCTCTCTTAACAAATTGTTTCATATGGCGTAGAACTGTACAAGTTCGCTAGCTAACTAGTTAGCCATGTAGCTATGTATGATTACGGTATTATAATACAGCTAGCTTACTAGCTAAGACATAAAGGTAAATACTTTTTGATACAATACATATAAATATTGACTGGTGATGAATGCTGTCAATAATCACTATTTGCTTCTTTCTCTCATATAAGAAATAAGAGAAGGGGAAGCGTGTGATCCAGAGAGATGCAAGGAAATTCACTCTTCCAGGTAACGATATATCCTACTACACAGATCATACGAGCTATCTATCACCACAGCCTGACCTAACCGTTATACAGGAGCATCAGTTACGGAAATATCTGTAGCCTAAAAATTTAAGTTTTCTAATACCGAATATTAAAATGCTATCTGAGGAACCAGGTTGTGTAACTCTGGAAGTTTGCAAACCCTGAAAGTAATGTCGAAACCAAATCCATGAAGCTGAATCCCTGTTTTGATTAGTGATTGATTAAATGTAACCGTCACATAGTTTTAAATTGACTGACAATATAATTTTGTTACCAATAGCTAATACCGATTAAGCTAGCATAAGGTTTGTATCAATTACTACGATCCCACAACTTAAGCCTACAGATGTAAAGACTAATGGTAACTAATACCTGAAGAGGTCCTATAAACAAAAATGTTGGAAAAAAAAAGATTAAAACCAATAGAAAGTTACTGTGGGTGTATTTAAGAGAAACTCAAATCTATTAACCAAAAGCGCTGGCAAACAGCGATGAAGAACCAATGACTGATTATGCTTGAAAACACTTGTTTAACTGTGCAGTTAACCTGCACAAATCAAGTGAAGTAGGTAATGTGTTGTTGTGTTTATTAAAATATGCCTTGTCAAACTATTCTGTTCAAAAGAAATCTACACGCGTGAATTGTTTAAAAAGGCTAAATGGTAGGAGAGAATAATTTCAAACAATAATTATAAATATTTTCTTTGCTAGTAAAGATGGAAAGCTAGAAATTTGCATAGTTTGCTGTATATGTACTTATTTTTAACTGTGTCTGACTATTTTTAATCCGAGCTGGCTATCCGGTGTAAACAAATCTGTACAACCAATCTTTAGGTGAAATTGCTTTCTATCCATCCATCTCATTTGTCTCCCCCAACAGTTTTTTTTCCTGTAGCAGGACGAAGTACTGTCCCTCTATCCCAATATGATTGTATTCAATCTAGGCCATGTACCTTTACATTAAAATGCTCGATGTTAACATGTTTTTTTTTTTTTTTTTTAAACGAATCAGGTATAATCAAAATGGTACTTCTAGGTTCTCCATTCGCCTGTCAACAGTGGCTCATTCCATGTAAAATCTGCACAGTGGATTTGGACACCCATTATCTCATATTGTTCTGAAATGGTTTCTCTTGTTACAAACCAATATTATCCAACTCTCTTGCAATATTATTTTGGGAAAAAAATATGATCTTTGAGAAATGGAGTTTTTGTCAAGCTGTTTTTGTATCTCAAGGTTGCACAACTGCGAACACTTACATACATCTCTACTGGCTTATATATATTATTCCAATGCCCTGGAACAGTTCAGTCATTTTTGTCATTACTTCTCAAAGGTGTCCCCTCAGATTATGTCCTCTGTTCTCTCCTTTCTGTCTATGGAAGGGGTCATGATGAAAGTAGTATTTTTTAACTTGAACAACAGGAAAAGATTTGGAGAATGTTATAATGACACTCCTTGAGGAGAATGGATTGAAAGTGGAAGACATCAGGGGCCAAGGCTATGATGGAGCTGCAAATATAACAAGGGTCTGCAATCACAAATTCAGAGCCATAATGAGAAAGCTCTATATGTGCACTGCCATGCCCACTGTCTCAACCTGGTCTTGGTGGAGAGTGCCAAATCAAGCCAGCATTTTGTTCGTTTTTTCAATTTAGTGGTGAGTCTATACACTTTCATAGCCGGATCTCCAAAACGGCACGCTGGGTTTGTGAAAATGCAACAGTCCATGTACCCTGGCCAAACAGTCTGTGAATTGAAAAGACTGTCTGACACACTTTGGGCATGCACAGAAGATGCTCCTAGATCCCTGAAGAAGGTCCTTTCTGCCATGGTACAGCTGCTTCAGAACATGGCTGATAGTGATCCACCGGACCCTGCAGCAAGTGATGCCCGGTTGCTCTTGCGTAGCATAGATTAGCCCCTTTTCCACTGTTGGCCAAACCTAGTGCTTGAACTTAGTTCCAGGGTTCCTGGGCAATTTCCACTGTGCTGGGCTAAGCTTAAACAGAGCTTATCGAGGAACTCAAGCCCCGCTAAAAGGCCAACGGCCAGGGCCAAAGCCGCAAGCCCCGGTGCTTACACGTCATAACGAACTGTTCGGCGTTCTAACGGTTTCACGTAAAAGAAAAAACCAAACCGACGCCATTTCTTAGGGAGAAGCTGAAAAAACTAAAACAGCAATATAGGGCAACGTTGGAAAATAACAAAAGTGGGGCTGGGGAATCACTTTTCCGTGGTTCGATGTGATGGACAGTGTCTTAGGACACAGGCCAGCTACAAGCTGTGCTGGGCTGCGGAATGCATCCTTGATGTTATTTCAAGAAGAGAAGCAGTTAGCTGTCAGCAGTGTCGAAGACATGCCGGTGGATGACGTTTTGGGTAATACCAGCTTGTTTCCATGTTAGCAAGCCTGTAAAGTTGTCTAAAAAAGACTAAAAACTTGAAGTCACTTGAAAATACATTATTTATCTATATTCCTCATGGCCGATGTTCATCTTGGTATCTCTTTTAAGCTAAATGTTATCGGTCATACGCTTGGACGTTTATTTAGATTGGCTGGCTAATGTAGCTAGCTGGGTTATACAAGGCTAGTTACACTTGAAACCAGGTTGACAGTCTGTATGTACAGCAAAGACAAAGATATAAAAATAATACAAGGTAGCTATAGCTATTACAAAGCACGAATATTTTATGTTTTCATTTTCAGACTCATTTGACAATTCTATCGATTGGGACTTAAGCGAGGCAGAGCAGTCCAACTCTTCATCTGCTGCATCCCTTCCAGGTAATTAGCATGCAGTGTTGGATGCTCCTTTGTATACTTTTCATAAATGGTTCATGATTACATTTAACTATAGCTTTGACTTGTACTGAGTTAAGCTAGGTGTGTGGACAGATGTCGAAATAACTGGACACATATTAGCGAGTCCAGTCATTCCCTGAACTCAAGAGCGAGTTCATGTGCTGCAAGAGGCTGTAAGTTCTGTGGCAATTGAAAGCAGTAGAATGCTAGTGTAGGAGAGATCATATTAGCTAGCTAGAATATATGTAACTATTTAACGTTATAAATCTGTATCGTAGATTTTTAGCATGACCGGAACGTCTTACTGATGAATCATCCAGGACCCGATAACCGTTTTATCGTTGCCTACAACCTACCTCACAACTGAAATCATGTACTTGAAAATGTAACTAAAGCTATTAATTTTCTTTTACCAGACCAAACACAGAGGTCGACCGAATCGATCAGGGGCTCTTCAACTCAGATTCCCCAAAGAACTAGACCTGGTATCTAGATTTCTTGTCAACACTGTTGTTTTTAGGTCAGGTCTCTTGGTACACACACATTTTTTATAATGGAAGTATTTTGTATATGTGTTTATTGTTCTTGTACAGAAAAGCGCAAGTGGTCAGCAGCATCAGCGTCCACTCAAGAGCTGATTGAATACCTAGAGGATTCAGACAGACAGCTTTTTGAACAAGAGGCTGCTCTAAGACGTGAGGAAATGGACAGGGAGGACAAACGAAGGGAGAGAGAGCTGGCTGTTAGGGAGCGGGAGAACTTGGCGATTGTATCGGTTCTTTCTGACATAGTGAAAGCATAAAGGGAAAATAGGTTTTAGTTATTATCAGAACATTATGGACATTTCTATGCTTTATATTTTAAATCATATCAATAATTCGGTACATGTTATTTGCTACTACTGTTCTTCACATTTATATTTAATATCGAGGTTCAATCATTTGTTTTTGCTATTACAATTCATAGACATACATAAGTCGGTCACATGTATTCGCTTTTGCAGTTCTTTACATTAGTATATTTATTTTTGTGATTCATGCATTTTACGTTGTTAGAAATACTCTTGACAGATATTTTTACGACATCCTTGGATTATAAATCAAACTTTTTATGGGTATGAAATAAAATACAGTAAGGAAAGAACAGTGTAAAATTTCATTAATTATTATCAGCATGTCAAACTTTTAGTTCATATTTACAGTAATCATTAATTCTTATCAACTTGTCAAGCTTTTAGTTCATATTTACAGTAATGGATTGAGTATGAAATTGAAGGAATAAAAAGTATCATAAAATCAAATTGTGATTACAAACGCTCTGTAAAAAAATTCTGCAATAGAGCATCCCGTGCATCTCGTCCCTGGGCCTCCTCCCCTGGAACAACAGCTGGTGGCTGAACTGGTGGTACCTGATGCTCATGTACATTCCACTCTGTGCTAAACTCCTCTCTGTTGAACTCACAAAGATTGTGGAGTACATAACATGTCTCCACCATATCTTTCACGAGCTTAAGGTCACAGTCATTTCTTTTAAGAAGACAATGCCACTTCCCTTTGAGTTTCCTAAAAGAATGCTTCACTATGGCTTGGGCTCTGCTGGTGGTGACATTGTACTGCTCTTTTTCTGCAGTAAGGCTGCCTGTGTCCTGGTAGGGCTTCAGCAACCAGCTCTGCAATGGGTAAGCTGCATCACCAAGAATGTAGTACCCCAAATCCTGACCTCCAATATTCCGCAGTTTCCCAGGGAAGAGGGTTCCATTGGTCGCTTTCACAAAAAGTGAGACCTCCGCAGCACACAAGCGTCATGCATGCTGCCTGGACTCCCAACACACAAGTCCCAGATGCGACCCTTTCCATCCACAACAGCTTGAAGAATGATGGTGTGCCAGCCTTTCCTGTTATGAAAATCTGACTGGAACGGATGAGGTCTTTGTATGGGAATGTGAGACTGATCTATTGCCCCAACACAGTGTGGAATTCCCCATCTATTCTCAAAGTAGGTGGCCATATTCTGAAGCTAGCCAGCATCTGGGAGCTTAATTCATTGTGGCATCAAAATGTAACGGACAGCAGCGCTGAAATCTTGGAGGCATCGGCAAACTGATGACACACTAACGCCAAAAAGGCCTCCAATAAGCCTGTACTCTGCTGTGCTGGCCAATTTGAATAGGGCGATGGCCACTCTCTTCTTTAGAGGAATACACAGGCGGAAGTTTGTGTCTTTTTTCTCCATCAGCCCTCTGATGTTGACACAGATGTAGCTGAAGGTCTCTCTGGACAGCATGAAATCCTGCAACCACTGATCATCTGTGTAGTTACAGGCAATCTCAGTCCACCCGTCATCTGAGTGGGGGTAAGACCAGGTCAGAGGGCTCCTTAGCGATCTGGAAAATATCTGAAACACAGTTTGTTGATTACTATCTTTACCATAGATTTAGATTCACATTTTAATCATTTAGCGGTTGCTTTCAATCCAAAGCATTAAAGAATAATTACAATGTCTAAAAGAGATAATGTGTTGATTATACTCTGTGTCAGTCAGCTGTCTACTCTTTTTTGCCCCTTTCATTCTGCTCATTGGAGTGAAGAAGCCTATATGGTTTGGCTACCATGCACGCTAGCTACTTTCCAGGCCTGCAACGCGATCGATTGGGACACATTTATTTTGCCGGCCTATTGTTTTGAAATATATGTTACCCAATGTTTGTATAGCAGTATTACAAAATATATTGCACTGGAAGTGTATTTTTGTTTGTTTATACTTTAGTGTGTTAAAGGTAAAGGGTACAAGTTTATGTGTTTAAATCAATAAGGGGAATCATTTCATTAATTTCTCTTGTGTGAATGTTTGTGTGAATAAGTAAATAGTATAAAATTTTTAAAAATCTTTATTGTGAATGAATGTCTATTCACTGTTACTGTCTGTAAAGTTTACCTCTACACCAGGAGGGGTTAGAGTCCAGTCACTTAATAGTGAGCTAAATATATATGTTTGAGAACCACACATTACAAGTAGAAAATAATTAAAGGAGACGATAGTATAATGTCTCATAAAGGAACTCAGGGTAGCTCCCTCGTTTAATGCCGGTACAGCAAGGGGGCGCTTCATCAGCATCATACACCATTGTGGAGGGAGTCATAGAAAGAGTGAAAGCAATGAGGAAGGATGAAGAGTTCAAGGTCCTTTTTTTTCAAAAGCAAAAGGGCAAGCAGAGGCAGCAGGCATTGGGGTTCCAGATGAAATACCTGGACAATCCAGATGGAGGAAGGTACCTCAAAGGTACAAGTATAGCTCCTAATCTGCTACGGAGGACTACCAAGCCCCAGACTTGGAGGAGCACTACTGGGGAAAGGTGTTATTTACCTTTCTTGATACACTCTCCCAGGAGCTACACCGGAGATTCAAGGGGAAGAATGACACACCAACTGGGGCAATCCTATCAGGTCTTCACTGCCTTACCATCTCAAGTCACTGGAAGGGCATTGCAAATGACAGAGTTGCCCTATCTGTCAGAGATGTATGCCAGTTTTATGATGTGGAGGAAGAAAATGTTGTCATCGAACTCAAGGTATTCCACTCGTCATATGCTGTTCCATCCAACAATGTCAAAGCTGTGCTAAGGTGCCTTAAAGACAACGATGTGGAATCAGTTTTCCCTAAGCTGACTATTCTCCTCAGAACATATGCTACAATCCCAGTTACAACTGCTTCATTAGAGCGATCATTCTCTAAACTGAAGCTGATCAAAACCCAGCTCAGAAACCGGTGTGGAGAAAGAAGGCTCTTTGATCTTCTGCTGCTGTCAGTTGAGAGGGATATCCCAGTTCACCATAATGAGGTCATTGACATGTATAAATACGTGGCCAAAAGAAGAATTCCACCACCCACCATCTCCCTTTCCTGATTACTGAACTCTCAAATCATAGCTTTCTAATTGACATTATCACGTGTGTGTATGTGTGTGCGTGTGCTTGTGAAACAAATGTTAATAGTTTTTTTCTGTGTTTTACTTTGGAGGTGTTTGAGAAATAAACATTTAAAGGTTTATAGCTCCCTATGTGACTTTATCATAGATGCGTGCTTATATTTTTAATCTGGATAACTGAATAACATAATGTTAATCTTTATCAAGGATGAAGACTATTTCATCATACATGATGCATCACAGCTTTTTGCATGCTGGTGAAGCCCCATGTCGTGCAGTAGATGCCCTTTTTTATTTTTTCACCCCTGCCCTTAAAACAGCCTGAGCCCGCCTCTGATTCACACCCTCAGCTGTAGTGTTGTGTACATTAAATTTGTACATACGCTATTCTCCTGGACAGTTGAATCCTCAAAAAGGCTTTCGTCTTCACCAACACTGACTATTGTGTTGATTGTAGGCCTACTTGTAGACCTTTTCTGTACCTAAGGGGACTCTTTATGGTGGCTATTTATTAAATTGCATTTTCCATTTGCATTGTAACAGTCAATTTTGGTTTTTAGCCAGACATACTGTAGAAATGTAGAAATTAAGATGGACTCCATTTTAATAAGTCATGATGTATTGCAAAGTCAGGAGGAAAAGTATGTCAAGGTATTTCCGAATGTTTAAGGAATCAGTCCCCACACAATTCACCACAGTCTCCAGGTTACCCTGCCTGCAAAATTGGGTTGTGGTTTGATTAGATGTAAAAGCATACAATTGACATTCTGGCCAGGGTGCAAATTTATTTACACAAACTTAAAGATTAAATGCAGCGATCTCATCTACCTTCCTGTGGTCATCTTTGGATAGATACAGCGAAACATAGCATTATGTCCATTGAAAATATAACATGATCTAGTGGTGCTATCGTTAGCATTTTCATAGCTTTACGTTTCTTATCGTGACATTGAAAGACGTATACCATTTTCCCTCTTTACCAGCTAGTTACCTGCACATGTGTAGTTACGGTATGTGCTGTAAGTTTATCTTTGTTAGCCAAAAAATAAACTATGCTAGCAATAATGCGGGCCAGCCAACGCTTTTAGGCACAACTTCATAACTTGTCAGATAGGTATATTAACGGTCAGCTTCAGGCTTGTGGGATAAATTTCTGCCTACGGGTCTTGAGGTTGGGGGTTCGATTCCCGGCCTTGCCATTCCCGACTATGGCCAGAGGCTCCATTGGGGAGGCAACAATTGGCCAGCCTCACCGGGGGCCCGATACGGGGTAGGTCGGGCTAAAAATCTCCGGTTGGTCCATCGCAATAGCGCCGTCCTTGGTGCTGCTTGGGCGCTTGCGGCGGCATGAACCAATTGTACGCTGACTACGTCTTCCTCCAACAACATAGGCATTGTGTGACTGGTGGTGCAGCCGCAATGTGAAAAAGAAGCAAGACTGTGTCCACGCATGATTGGGAGGAGTCACGTGCGTGTACCTCTCCTCCCAGAGCTGTCAGGCGCGGGTGCTGCGGTGCGATCAATCAGTTCGGTTGAACATTCGGGTTGGGGAAAAAGGGGAAAAATCAGGGATGCAAATTTAAAAAAAAAGTAAAAAATCTGCTGTAAAATCATCTAACCCTGCTCTCTTCCTAGAGTAAATTCTGTAGTAATCTCATGTACAACTGCAAGCGATTTAATCTCTTAACGTTCTAGACATTTGGTCATCCCTGAATCATGATAGCAATGGATGCTGACAGCTGTTTTTTATCCCCCCTGATTTTCACAGGAGGGATAAAATTTCACATGACAGTGCCACAAGCTGTTTTTGCATTTACAATAGGAATGATTGGCAACTTTAGTGGTCAATTAATAAAAATATGTACAATAGAATGACCCATTTTTCAGAATACCCACACCTGGACACTCCCACTGTAAGAGTAAGTTGGTGTTTTTCACAAACTATTTGATATAGCTGAGCTACAGGCTCTTAAGTATTGGGCTGCTACTGAATTTTGATTTTCAATTCAGAAAAATAAATGTATGTAGAAAAAAAAGAAAATCTACAATTTTTTCATAAATTTTATTTTTGTTTGTTATTGAAATATGAGTTATCAAATAGCTTTAAGAGAACCTTATATAAGAAATATGTGTAATAATGTAATAAACATATAATTTGCAGCAAGTCATGAAATAATCCAGAAACCTAACAGTCTAGAGTCTAACAGTCTTTGCTTGCCTAAGGCGCAAACCACTGTTCTATTGTACAATCTTCTTTTTCTTATTATTATCCCTGGGTCTTTCAGACGTATCTCCTCCTACAGTTTTTAAGTTAGACATACCATTGCCACCAGAGGCGTGGATACACTGGTCAGGTTGCTTGTATTTTTCTAAGCTATACGATTCGTACTTTTTAAACTATTAAGCTTTTTAAAAAATGGCCTCCATTGACTTAACATTGGTGGAATGTTGAGCATGCTAATGTGGTTAACGTTACTAAGCAACAATTACCGGCCGCTGCTCGGCTCGCAAACCTGTTAGTATCTGAATTGTATGAACTACTTTAGCGGTGAGGATTTGCAGTCCTAAATATTATGTACTTTTAAAACTAGACGACCAAATTTGGTAACTTGAATTATACTGGCCAGGTTGCTTGTACTTTCTAAACTATATGATTTATACTTGCTTTAAACTATAAAGCTTTAAAAAAACCGTGTCCATTGACTTAATGTTGGTGCAATACTGAGCATGCTAGACATACCAAATTTGTTAACTTGAATAATACTGGCCAGGTTGCTTGTATTTTTCTACACTGAACGATTTATACTTGTTTTAAACTATAAAGCTTTAACAAACGGTGTCCGTTGACTTAATATTTGTGTAATACTGAACATGCTAGCAAGCTAACGTTAGTGACACTAAGCGACAATAATCACATGTAACATTACTTTTACTTAATACCACTAGACCACGAATAGTGGTGGTCTAGTGTACAATAAGTACGACCTAATTTCCGATAATTTTAAGGTAGTTGTCAAAATAACATTATCCAAAGAATACAGCATGCTTGCTGGTTAGCTACCTTACCGAACTTGACATTTTGAAATAACTTTCCTTTTGACACAACGATACTGGGATAACGTTATCTCTCATTGGGATGTTATACTGCACTAATGGTATTTGTCTTGGGCAATCATAATGCGTGGTCGGAACTACGTATAAAGTAGTTATTATACAAATAACTGTTGTATAAAGTGCGTTGTGTGTAATATATGTGCGGTATAACTGCATCACTATCTATTAAGTGTAAAGTTAGCTAGCTGATGTTATTGTTTGAATTTAGGTTGGCTAGCTAGCTGCTTTGCCTTTTTGTTAGCAAACAACTAATGCATATGGTAGACCTTAAGGGGTATCTGGGCCGGCAGTAAGTGATGCACGGGCTAAACAGCACTGTGAATCTGTGGATTAATGAAAAGAGACGACCTCCATTAGTGACTTCCTCAGACCAGCGCCAATTTATTTCTTAAACTGCATAAGAATTATTTCATTTTTTTTCTCTCCATTCAGTGTATTCGTACATAATACAGATCAATAAATTACAAGCACAATATAAACTCAACAAAATTTCGATGGTTTCCGTAATTTTGTTCACCATCTTATTTACATTTTCAACAGAAACCAATGCGACGATATTACAATATTGAATTCCGTTAACATGCAAAGTGACCGGGTTTGGCCGTAACATACATAGTAAATTAGTTTAATTTAAATCACATAAATAAATTAGTTATAATTTCAATCATCCAGAACAGGAAGAATAATTCTGTAGTAAGTATTCCAGCTTCTAACTAGCGCACTCACGCACTGATTCAACGGTACAGAACATGACAGCTGAATAAGAAACTAAACGAACATGCCGTTCATCTAATTTAAGACTAATTATATTCTGGATATGAACTGTTATGACAGTAGCTAGAAACCTCTAACCTGATAAAACATCTCATATTACTATGACAGTTATAACCATTACACACATTCCAGAATGTAGCCAATACGGCTATTCAAACAGTAATTCAAGGCTAACATTTATTAGCATGGAGCTGATTAATAACGACAACTCGAAACATTCCACACATCTCGATTATACCAACACACGAACAAACATTTCTACAGGGATTTCCCAAATGTAATTGAACTATAATGTTCACCTAAGTGGGATCATTGTACCTGTGGATTACTGAAAAGAGAGACGACCACCATTAGTAACTTCCTTAGACCAGCGCCAATTTATTTCTAACCTGCGCGAGCTTGCCCGAGGTTATGTCTCTCTGATGATCCACGTAGGCGATAGAGCGCCATCTACGGTTCGGATAGTGTAACTCTAGATAGCACATAAATATTGAAAAAGTTAATACAATACTGCTGTTTATATTAATACTGCCTTGTAGCCTACAGATATCATAATGTATTGTGTACAAGTGTGACTCTGCAGTGCTGCTCAGTTATAATGATCTTAAATGAATAATTCATGTTTTGAGCAGAAAGTTCTGCTGTTCTTTAAGTGCTTCTAGAACTCCTGCTGCTACTACTTCAGTGCTTACTGTACCAGCTAAAAGTTTCAATATACTAATAAGTAGTAGTCTTATTATATTACATTATTATATATAATATTATTATGTAGTAGTCTTATTAACTTCTACTAGGTAGTCTACAGGTTTAAACATACTCTTAAAGCCTTCAGCAAGCAAACAGTTTCTTCTAGAAGTCTATATCTAGTTTAGCTTGCTGGCCTCAGTTGCGGGCTTGACAGGCAGGAAAGCTGATTACAGGGACGCAGAATCTTTATGCCTATCCTGTGGTAAGTATACCAAAATGGGAACCATTAATGTTAGATTGCATTATTAAAGACTGTTTTTATATGCAAATTTGGGTCCTCTGTTAAAATCATTGAAACAACTTGCAAGATTTTGGTAGCAGGTTACGTCGTATATTTTTATATTTTGGGCTGTGGAGATTTGTGTTAAATCATGTGTTATATCATGCATAGGATGTCTGGGTGAGAATCATTTTGTAAATAGTAGTATATTGTTTTTGTATAACTTGTAAATGTGTGTTCATATCCTGTGTTACACCTCACTTTGTATGTTTAATTCAATTGGATAGCATATGTGTTTTCATTATTATTTTTTGTGGATAATTGTGAATACTGATTCAAATTTAGGATCATCTCAGTATGGTATTGTGTCATTTATTTAAGACAATAGTGGGTGTAATTCATACTTGCAAACTAAAATGTAAAGGAAATAGCGAGTGTGGTGAGGTTTGGAAAACGCTGTGGCTGTTGAGTACGGGTTTATTACAGCATTATTATAAATGTTAAGTAGCTATACAGGACATACATACATGCATATGGTGAAACTGTTTGAAATGCGTCCATCTTAGTTTTTCTGTTGTTAAACCGGTGAGAATTACTTTCACGGCATTGAGAAGACAAAAAGGAAAAAAAACAAAACGCGAGCTTGGCTAGTATTAAGACGTTTTGACAATTTGTTGCTATACAGTTTCAACCTATGTAATCCTATATAGTAACTGTGGAAATGCGCAGGGAAACAAAAATGGACTGGTCTACAAAAAAACGATAAGGTGCTGGATCTAAAAAGGATAAATCATTGATGAAAAGGTTGGAAAACATTAGCATTAAAATGTTTCAATTGTCTCTCAAACAAGCAAACAAAAAAAACGCAGACCCATTTCAGCGCTGAGGAAGGTTGTGTGCAGAAACACGTACATGCTGTTTGAATCTATTACATCAATTTTTATTCAACTGCTGTCCTACTTAAATCTGAGTATGCAAAACACCCTTTTTACCCTGTATTTTCCATTCAGAATAGCCACAAGCACTTTGTCAGTGGTGTAGATTTAAGGTGAAAATCACCCGCTGGCTTTAGTCACACCAGCTGACACTTTATAATGGAAGACCTTCACCTGCCCACCCCTGCAGCCGCAGGGCTTAACAACACTACTTGGTGAGAGGATTCCCACATGCCTCCCAGATCAAAGGTGTATGTGTCTATTCATGCCCAGGTGAAGGGAGCTCACTTGGAAAGTGCTTCAAAAGGTCAGCAAATTTAAAAGCTTTGGCCGATCAGAGGCTATAAGTCCTGGAAGCAATATGCTTTTGTCATGAGCACTCTCCAGCTCATACAGAAATATTGGTGAATGTGAAAAGACAGTCCAGTTAGAAAAATAAAATGATTGATAGATTCTCTGGATGAATCTTTAGGGTTATTCAGACAACATATTCACAAAAAAAGAATAAAACTTGGTGAAAAGTCAAACAAATTACAACAATAAATGGTAGTTGACAGGTTACTTGGAGCCACTGAATAATTTTGCATCCAGTCCCAGCTTGTGTAAGAGGTGATGACTTCAAAGTCAGGGGTCCCTTACAACCAAACATTTCATTTGGAGCATATGTATGTGTTCCACATCGTATGTGATATTCATGCTAATTAGCACTTTTAACATAGTGGCATGTACATTATCAGTACTGCAGTGGAACTGTGGTACACCATTACAGAAAGGCCTGTCACAACTCAGTCATCTTCAAATCGGAATTGACATTCCTATACTAAAAGTGACAGTACAGCCTCCCTCTTCCCTCCAGTTTAATCAGTCATCTTGAATTCAGGCTCTGCTTCTGGAGATCATCTTCTGTGGACCAATCAAGAGCAAGGAACTGCAAAGACACCATGTAGCCATTACCTGAGAGACCAAAACTTCATGTTATACAATACCTGAGAGATCGGTGAAAATACTCCAGAATTGCCAGAGGTGGTTGGTTGTTCTATGCTCCACAGGAAGGAGTGCTGAGCAGTTCCTTTTGTGCTTTGTTTACCTCTCCAGCTATCAAGCAAGCCTGATTGCTGCCCTTGAACTTTACAAGCGCCAAGAGAGCCTGACAGTGAAGTGCTTGGAAGCACATTTTGTGGAGTTTGCCCAAAAGGTGCAACAAACAGATGTCCATTCTTGTTAAAATCAAGAGCAACCCATGTACTAACATTTGAATTTCTTTCCTACACAAGACAAGAAAGCTCAACATAAAAGCTGACAAAAATATCCTAACATTTCAAAGATGCAACATGAGTGTACATTTTTCATCTTTCAATTTATGAAGCTTTGTCCCTTCATTTGATTCAAATTGTAATTTAATGTAAAAGGTAGACATACACAGCGGATATTACACTCAGGCTTCTACAAACATTAAAGCTTGATGGTTGAGCCGAGAGCAGACACATGGGGGTTTGAGGCAGGCAGTCTGTGACTGTGTAGATGGTTGAGCTTAGAGCAGACACATGGGGGTTTGAGGCAGGCAGTCTGTGACTGTGTAGATGGTTGAGCTTAGAGCAGACACATGGGGGTTTGAGGCAGGCAGTCTGTGACTGTGTAGATGGTTGAGCTTAGAGCAGACACATGGGGGTTTGAGGCAGGCAGTCTGAGACTGTGTAGATGGTTGAGCTGAGAGCAGACACATGGGGGTTTGAGGCAGGCAGTCTGTGACTGTGTAGATGGTTGAGCTTAGAGCAGACACATGGGGGTTTGAGGCAGGCAGTCTGTGACTGTGTAGATGGTTGAGCTTAGAGCAGACACATGGGGGTTTGAGGCAGGCAGTCTGTGTGTAGATGGTTGAGCTTAGAGCAGACACATGGGAGTTTGAGGCAGGGAGTCTGTGGCTGTGTCTGAAAGCAGAAGCATCATCGGAGTCTGCCCATGGGCTGCTCTACAGAAGGGCAGAGAGTGAGGAAGGCAGCTGCCAGGAGACACAAGGGGCCTGATTTACTGAAGTATTTATATGTGCAAAACTGTATTACTGGTGCAAAATGACTGAAAGGCAATGTGATCAGCTAATTTGCTCTAATGTTAATTCATTTTTAGCTTTTTTGAGCAGGAAATTGATACCTTTGAACTGCAGGATTTTGTAAAAAGGGACATTCTATTTCAAAAAATGGTAAGCAGGTGCCTTTCTTCACAATTCCAGGAAGTGAGCGGGAGTTCATGGAGATACTGTTGAGATTCTCAGTTTAAATCAAAGTAGATTATAGAAAAATTGATGGACTGTACGTTATCTTACAGCAGTGCTTTAGCAATTTTGTTATTTTATTTCAAGTCTTTTTCATAATTTTTTTGTTTGGCGCTAATTTTATTGTGTTTTCAGATCAATCAGCGATCTAAAATGGTGAAAAGTTGCTTAAAAGGCCCCTGGGCTGATGCTGAGTTGTGTTGCAGTGAGAAGGCTGAGCCACACCATTACTATTGAAAGAATTGGCTCTGTCATGCCAGGGGGAAAAAAGGGGGTAAGCTGGTTAAACTCACATGACTTATTGCTCCTTTGTGACCTCTAATCACCAGCCATACATTGGGAGGTTTGTGAACAGACAGTATATATGTGCAGTCATGCCCTCTTGACTCCATGGAGGAGGAGTTACATGTGCAGCCACACCCTCCTGAGTATGTAGGGGAGGAGTTACCTGAGAGACAAACCCTCCTGAGTCTGTGGGGGTGGCGTCACATGTGTAGCCATGCAGTCATGCCCTTCTGTTGAAGAGGTATGTGCTTGGTGAAATTGATGATAGTTTAATTAGAGGCCAACTAGAATAGTAATCTGTATTCATTTTTTAATATTTTCATATAGCTGTTGAGTGGACAAAGAAATGATGAAAGCAACTACCAATAGGAAACACATTATGAATACAGGTTGTGTAGGCCTTTACACTCAGTTGTATTGATTCATATTTTATTATTATCTAATTGCTTTTGGTTGCTCTGTCCCTGGGAGCATGAGTATCTGATATTGGCAGTGTAGAGTGCTAAACCTGAAGCATAAACCCCAGAGAGATGACACTGCCTTTATCCTGCATGTCAGACTGCATATCTGTGCTTAAACATACAGCCAGCAGGGAAGTACAGCAGTGTAATGTTAATGTCACCTGGGATGACCCCAAACCCCCCCACCCTTGGGGACTCCTTGTGTGTTTTCTTACAGATCCCCTGCCTGTGAAGCCATGTGGGGGTGGGGGGAACATTGAATCTGTTCTGTCACATCCCATCATCGTATCAGCTGGAAACAGGCATAGGAGTGGTTGACTGACTTGTTGGCATTTTTTCCATGCCTTTATACCCCTGTATTAAACTCTAATCTAATGCTACTCTAATCATTAGTGACTAATACAGAGCTCTTGGCTCCTGCTCTATCTAAATTAGTAGTTAATTACTGAATTGTAGCCTTTGATTGAATGGCAACATGAGTTATGTGATCCCGGTGTTAATAAGCTGCTGGTTGACAGGAGAGAAACTAGAAGTGGCCTTTTATGTTTTCCTTGGCAGTGCTCACCCCTGGTCCCAGTGCCTGCTTGTTTTTATTTCCACTTCAAAATTAACAAGCACTTCAAATCAAAACAAGAAACAAAACAGGTAATGTTGGTTGGTTGTGTAATTCATTTTGTTAATTAGCCAATTTAGTGTTGAGTAACAACAAATACCAATTTACCCCTTGACTCTACAAGACCAAGGTTGGGGACTGTCTAGACTTTACTCGCTAATTAAGCCATTTTGGTAGTAACTAAATGTATAAATGCCATTGATCAGCTGCTTAATGTTAATTAATGAGTAAAGGCACAGATATAACAAAAGAGGGAGATGAAGTTGTCTGTGGTATCAGGGAGACCACTAGCCATTCTGTCACTTTATTTCACTTCACATAAATATTCAGCTGAAAAACCGCAGTAGTGTAACGTAGTTCACAAGTGAACATCAACCAGAATACTAACATCCCTTAACTAGCTCTCTAAGCTTGTATCATTAGTTTACCATATATTGAGCAGCTAGCTACCTTTTTTGCAGGTGTATTTTAATGAATAATCTGAAAATACCTTGGAAGGTCTCAGTCTGTTCAATACAGAAGGCAATGCATCTAAGGGTCTGGCTGTCAGAAACAACTAAAGCTTTGCATGGTAACCTTATCTTTGTGAACATATGCAGTCAATTATATTACGGACAGGAAATTTAATCCATACACTTCAGAGTTTAGTCAAATTGACATTACAGTCAGCAAATATCAAAGTTTTTAATGTGCAAAGGCAGCATTTTAAATGCATCCATAAATGAAAAAAAACAAAAAATCCTTATGAGCTTGATTACTTTCTGTTAGCAGGTAAATGGTGAGCATCATATTTAATTGCTTTTCATATTATGGTGAAATGGCTGAGATATTTAATGTGTAAATTCTTCTAAATGAATTCATGTCTTGACAAAGCAATTTATGCTGCCTGGTTAATGCTGACCGATCATCATATTTTCATCGTCATCGCGATATGAACATGTGCGATAAACACATTGCAAAAGACTGGCTGAAATGCGATGAATAAGAAAAATTATTTTATTTACATGCGCCATGCACTAGGGCTGGGCAATAAAGCGAATATATTCAATGTACTTGGTAATTTTTTACACAAGACATAAGAAGTTGCCATGTCGTGATATCGAATTCGGGTTAGTTCGCAGTGTAATCATTGCATGTTTATTTTAAAAGTCGGCAGCGCTTAACAGGCAGAAGCTTTCTCACTTGTGCGCGCTCTCTCTCTCTGAAACTCTTTCAGATACTCATACCACTGTAACCACCGCCATCAGTTGTTTGCATCAGCAAGGTGTCCTGATAGTTCAAAATGGGAGAGAAGAGCAAAGAGCAGGATGCTAGAGGTGAGGAAGTCCTAATTCAGAAACAGTCACTTGTCTGTTGTAAAGAAATTGTTTGGATTGAGGAGGGAAGACATGCAACAGAGTACAATCTTGTGTAAATTATGCCAAAAAATACAGTAACAAAAGGTAGCAGTACCACAAATTTATTGCACCACCTCAAACCACACCATCCAGTGCAGAACAAAGAATCCGTCAAACACCGTGAGGGCACTTCTGCTAATGATACTGTTACCGTTACCATTATAAGAGATATGCTGTGTGTGCAATTATATTGTTTGAACAATTTATTTGCACTTATTAAAAGATATGCTGTATGCAGTTGTCATGTTTAAAAAAATAAAAACTGTTATTTAACATTATACATGATATTAACTTCAACTCAGTGTTATAGAGAAAATATTGAAATATTGAGCGATATATCGTATATTGCAATTCTTAAAAAAAAAATTTTGAGATATTGTTTTTAGGCCATGTTGCCCAGCCCTAATTCACACTCTGTATGTGAACATTTTACCCACCAGATGGAGCTTGGATGCATGGGCCTTGATGATTGTAATGGTGGACATTAATTATTTTAAATTGCCATGTTTAATTTATACTTATTTCATTATTTAAGTTGTTTTTGCCCTGGTATTTTTTTTTATTTCAAGAGATGTTTTTGTTGAGTTTAGAAGAAAATATTTTAAAGGAAGCAGGAGAAATTGAACAAATTTTTTATAGTTATAATGTCTTATTTAAATTAATGTCCTGTTTAATTGGTTGGGTATGCATGTGCAGTTTGTTCAATAAAAGCATGTTCGAAATAATTTTATTTAATTTCTTCATTTAGTGGACATAGGCTATTCAATGTTTGGGGTCTATGTTAGCAGTGTACCTATTAAAGCAGAAAGACATAGGAATTGTATAGCTAATATGCACACTTAAATATTTGTTTATTCATCGCAAGTCATATTGTCATCGCAATCTTGAACAATGTAATCACACATTGCAGATTTTCCTCATATGGTGCAAGCCTAGGTTTGGTGCAGTGTGATTACAGTAGTATGTAATGGTACAGGCCACCTGGGGAAGCATTGATGGTAGATTCCAGCATAACTTGTTTGCTTTTGTCATTATGTCTTTCTGTCATGGCTAATGTGGTGCAGTATCCATTTTTTTAAATGAATTTTGAACAAACCTGGAGTGGAAAAAAGTGGCACATTTTCATTAGTTCTAGTGCGTGGAGCTGGGATGTGTGCTGGAAGCTATCTGGGATCACGTAGGGCTCAAGATTTGCTCATTTAAGCTGTGTGGCTGGAGGCAGTCCACTGCCTGAGAATGACTTCAGCTCATTCCAGGCATGAGCAGTGCTTAACTAAGGTCCATGAAGGTTAATGACTTTCCTGGCTTTTCTAGCTTTTCTTTCTCTGAAAAGTTTTCCTTTTTTTCTCTCAACAGAATAGAAATCTTCGCGTAGAGTCGTCTGAGCAGTGTCGGTAAAGACAAATCAATCATTTAGTAGCTTGCAGCACCTTAGAGGCCCCAAGAAAGGGTGAAACTGGTTATCAGTGTGCTGTCACTGAAAAACTAGCCCTCAGTAATCAGTCCAAATGTTTTGTCTTTAGCAAACAAAAAGCCAACACAGGAGCTTCAGCCATTCTGTTTCATTAGGTTCGACCACCTATTATATGTGTATGAACACCGTCCAGGGATGGAAGGGGTAGACTGAATGCTCTAAAAGGTCTATCTTCATTTCTTCTGGCCTGTAGTTTAGAAACCTGGGTCCTCCTTGACTAACTGATAGAGATCCCGGAAATGCGGTCATGGGGCCTGTGTACCCAGTTTTATCCAGCTACCTGACTCCGCCCAACTCATAAACAAGCTCACCCCCTACAGAATGCTGTGAACAGTTGCTTTCCTTAACTGACCTGTAGATATTCAGGTATTCCCATCAAGCTATTTTATGACTAACTACCTATAACTGGTTATTGCCTAGGGTTGGTTATGGAGTATATATGAAGTCTATATTTTACTAGCTCAGGGAGTCTTTTGCTTGAGGAAAGCTACAGGCACTCTTGTCTGATTGTCATGTGGTATGTGTTATCATGTTCCTTTTGTACATTTTGATTTATATGAATGTTTTGTAAATGACAACTATTTCAAAGTTAAGTAGTAAACCGAAATATTAAATCTTTTGCATTTATGAACGTCACAGCAAACTACAAGTGTGTTTGAAATCTGTAAAATTAGCTGTATAACACCCCTAAAATATAAATGAAGCTTTACAGTAAATGGCTGGTTGCTGACTCAGTGTACTAAATTTAATACTTTTAAGTGTTTTGTGTTAACTTTATTTTTTGCAAAATCTATCCATCTATGTGTTGTGCAGTAGGGGGATGTAACCGTATATATTCATTTACACTCCCTGTCAAAGTTTTGGGACCAACAAGGTTTGAGAAAGATTTGACATGCTTCAATAGAAATCTGTTCAGACCTTGCTATTGTTCTCTGCCAAAACGAAAGTAGTCATGGAATAACTGCCAAATACTTCCTTGTGATACATCCCTCCCATTTTACACACCAGCACTCATCCTTGATTACCTTTTAGGTGTGTAGACCACATTTGGGGCAAAATGTTTTCCAAATGTGCTTTTAACATTAGTTTCTGGGATGAATTCATTATTTTGGCAAACCCCCAATTTGATAAACATGAAGCTGAGTTTTGCATAAATATTAGTGTTGCATAAGCTTTAGTAAATAGTGTTTTTATGTTAACAAAAGCTTTGCAGGCATTTTTCTCATTTAATTGAAAAGTTACAGAGAAAATCAAATGTTAATTTTTGCAAAGGCAAGGTGTCCCCACACTTTTGACAGGCAGTGTAATTAAAATCTTTTATGTAGACATTCACGTCTTCATTTCCTTTTGCCAGTATCTCCCCAATATAATCAGTTAATTTGTTGAATTCATAATGAATTGACTCTTTTATCCAATGAGTTACCACTTAATTATAACTAATTACCTAAATGAACAAGAGCTTCCACAGAGACAAGTGGTATTTGACTGAATTACAGACTGTGAAACTCTCCTGCCAAAATCACAAGGCCCTGGACACAGAAAACAGTACCACTTGACTTGATTTCATACCCTTCTGACTGAAATTCCAGAACCCGTGCTTATGAATGATTCATAACAGTGTTCTGCTGTAGGAATGACAGCATTACGTAAGCCCCTTGAAGGCTGAGCGAACATATGCTTTCTCTAAGTGTGATCCCGCTGCACAGCTGTCACTGTTCATCTCTTATGGCTCTTAAACACAGCGGCTTCCTCTGCTGATTAGCTTAGCTTCCTGGGGATGGTTGTGTCATGTCTTTACCGACTGGGGCTTGTTATGTGTCATGGATGGTTTTGCACTATGAAATGTGAATCTGTTTATCACTTCAGAATAATGTATTTGTTCCTGTAGGATTGTATTTAGTGTTGTTTTCTAGAAGAACTGGCACAATGCCATCTGCTATTGGAGAGTTCCAGTTTTACGTTATTTCAGCTTTATGTTCATGTTTTGACGCCTTGATCAAAATATAGTTAAAGCATCAGATCAGTGTCCCAGTTTTGAGCACAAATCGTCTTGAAAGCTTGACACTGTTTTCCTCTGCACAAAATCATACACACTGTAACATCAGCAGGTGTATGGCAATGTTTTTTCACTATGCCTTGATAAATTCACGTAACAAACTTTCGTATTTCCCCCAACCTGCTTCATGTAAATGCAAGAGTCCCTCACATCTGTCCAATCACATTTGCTGAGCATCGTGACAACACTTCCTGCTCTATGTTACATCACCAACATGGGATATTGGCAGCAAATACCCAAGGGGCCGGCTTTCAGCCCTCAAACTAAGCACCGGTAAAACTGTTGCCATCTAGCAGGTTGTGGGCAGAAACGGTATTTTCCCACTGAACTCTATTCCTTTTCAACAGCATTTTAAAAATATTTACTCTCATATAATGATATTCAGTCTTAGCTCCAAATAAAATGTATACCCCAGACATTATATTCCAGGAGTGTGCTCTTTTTTTTACAAAGCACTTAAAAAGAAAGACATTTTTATTTCTCCAAACATGCTGTAATGCCATATTTGTATGCCTATGGCATGCGCAGAGCTGGATGAGAGGAACTTGGAAATACTTTAGCTTGCTGGCCCCTGTTGCGGGCTCGACAGGCAGGAAAGCTTGTTAAAGGGCTGCAGAATCTTCGTGTTTGTTGTGGAAAGTATACCAAAATGGGAACAATTACCGTTATGACTGCAAAAAGTTTGTTTATATAGAAAATGCTTGTTTAGTTTTTAAAGAATTTGGGTTCTCCGTTAAAATCATTGAAACAATCTGCAAGTTGTTGACAGAAGGTTACTTTGTATATTTTTAATGTTTTTTGGCTGTAGAGATTGGTGTAAATAGTGCATAGGATGTCTGGGCGACAATAATTTTGTAAGTAGTAGTACTGTATATAACTTGAAAATGTGGATCTCACTGTCCGTGACCTGTCCTGCACATCCCTTTTTATGTTTAATTTAATCTTATATGTGTTCTCACTATTATTTTTTGTGGGTAATTGTGAACACAAATGGAAATTTAGGGACACTTTTTAGTATGGTATTATGTCATTTATTTCAGACAATAGTGGGTGTAATTCATACTTGGCAAATAAAATTTAAAGAAAATAGCAGGTTCGGTGAGGTTTGGATGATGCTATGCCTGTTGAGTAGGGGTTTATTACAATATTATTATAAATTTTAAGTAGCAACACAGGACATACATACATAAATACATACGTACATATATACATACATTATTGCATTGAAGCAGCATTTGAAATGTGTCAAAAAAAACCAAAATGTTTTTGATGTTAAACTGGTGAAAATTACTTTCACGGCAGTGAGAAGACAAAAAGGAAAAAACGCGAGCTTGGCTAGTATTAAGTATTAGAATTTGACGATTTGTTGCTATACAGCTTCAACCTATGTAATGCTAGTCCTTTTTTGTTTCCTAATTGATTAAGAAACAAAAAAGGACTGGCCTCATACAACAGGAAACAATAAGGTGCTGAATCTAAAAAATATGACTGATGAAAAGTTTGGACAATATTAGCATTAAAATGCTTTTTAATTTTCAAACTAACAAACAGTATGGACGCATTTCAGCACTGAGGAAGACTGTGTGCAGAAACGCGTTCATGCTGTTTAGCAACAATTCTTATGCAACTGCTGTGAGTATGCTGTTAGTAAAAAATAAAATTATCAAAATGAGTACAACAACCATGCTGTTAATGAAGAGACGGATCCCATGTTCGCAGTTGAAGACAGTTACTTTACTTACACAGCTGGCCACGGGAACACAAGCATGGAGCAAAATGTTCAAAGATTACATCGTGTGGTCAACATTTATACTGCTTAAGGTAATTACATTAGCATGTGATGGCTCATATATGGGGAACCCTACGTTCCACAGACGGCAGGTAACAGGTCGTTAACAGGAGGTGCCATCTGGCCCTGGTCAGATGTGGCAAAATCCCTTTGTAATTCTAATACACATTCTCAATCACTGTGCCGCTCTCCAAAATTGTCTCCCAACAATGCGAAAAACCATTTTTACCCAAGAATAAAAGGCAGTCAGTAACAACCTTACAAGAATCACCTACATATCGATTAATCTTCATTCCCTAACAGCATACAGTACTGTAAATAGGCTGTCTCACAATTATCTTCATAATATGTTTAAATATACTGCAGTACACAAGACTGCACTTCTGTGTCTTTATTGAAATCATATTCACATAGACATTAGCCAAAATATGGAAAATTTGTGATGTGCACGATATTGAAATAATGCATTTATATTAATCATATGCAAGGACAAAAACTCTGCATTAATCTGTGCTGTCGAAAAGTTTGTTACATAATGAATTGCATGACGAAAAGCAAGCACAAGCAAATTCTTGTTTATTTACTAAAAATCAATTTGTCAGTTGTCGTAGGCTAAGTGTTTTCTCAGATGCGATGCTCCAAATGTGGATATGAATTTCTGCGGAGTAGAAAGCTCAGCGAGCAATGGGGAAGGCTTTCAAGTAACTTATTCAGCACATCATTGCTTTGCGTCTTTTTCTTTAAACATGTGATACAGGAGACAACTCCGCATGCCTACACAGAGGCCTAAATTACACTTCTGGGTTCTGAAGTTGTCTCCATTGACTTCTATTGGAGTCGCTGTCTCTACATGTTTATGGACTCTAAGCAAATACCCAACAATGCATTGCATCCATTTTGCAAATGTTATCATGATTTCATCTTCATCGTCACAGAGGAAGGTTTCGCTGACTGAAAGGAAATCACATTTAACTTCTATTCATTAAATTAATATGACAGGAATGAAGTGTGACTCACTCTATGGAAGTGAATGGGTTCTAATTGAGAATATCTTTTAGAAAGATATTTCAGACATTCCCTTTTTACTGAAAATGCTCAACAAATTGGGCCACAGATGTTCTTTTTCTTCTTTTCAATTAAGTGAAATTGCACATAAATTAATTCGCTTAAATACAAATTAATCAGATTAGTTATAACACCCCTGTCAGTGAGATTTTATACCAGTTCCTAAGCAGAAATAGAGACATATTTTAGCACTGCCATCTAGAGGGAATCAAAAATAGGATCGACAAATTGTGCAGATGGTTTTTTTTCCAAGATTCATGATATTGTTATGTTTTAAATGACTATGTTTGTGCAGAGAGGTAGTTCTGGTGTATCCTACTAAATGTATTTGAGAGATGTGTTTGATGCTAAACTAGTATGCATATATACTTTAGTATTATTTACAGTCTGTGTGTGCACAACTGCATGGGCAGAAAGAATCTCTATCTCACTTAAGTCTATTCAATGTAGCATTAGTATATGTATGAAGTAATCTGGGTCTAATCAAGCAAGGTTTCTGTACTGCTAAGGTAATTATGAACTTGATAACTGAGGTACAAAAATCAAATCAGTCCTGCTTGTTAATCCAGCCCATGCTGCACAGCAGCAGTTCTCAGTTCCACAGCAGACATGGAACCCAGGTTAGGACACACACACACTTACACATGCACATTTTGAGTCTTTGATTCCATATAAAAGATTATTTTCAACAGGACTCAAATTTCATTGAAAGGTCCAACATGGTATACAGTTCTAAAAAGATAACATCTTCCAAACAGTCCTGTTCTCTATGATGGCTGATATGGAGCAGTGATTTGCCAGTTGCTTCGTCTTTGTTTTGTGCTGTCCTAAAATCTGCAGTCCATGCACAAGTCTGTGGACAAATCCAAGACTGCCAAAAATTAGGACTGTGAACTTGCAGTTGTATCCTTGGCTACTGATGGCAGTTATCAGAGGCTGACACTTCAATAATTTAGAGACGTAAGTTTGTTCCATATATAAATCGAAAGTGTATCCCATCTCAGTTATGAGGACCACCTTCTGCTTCTCACAGACGAAAACGATGCCCGGAGTGTTGGGAATTTCAGAAAAAAGCATTGCTGTCATTACTGAGGCAGAACCACTGAGGCTTAACTGTAGAATGTTTATAGATGTTTTCATCCGCTGAGTGTGGAATTTCTTTGGCAACCAGGTCAACGATACGGTCATTCCTGGCACTATATAGGCCTTTATGAGAACTGCAGCCGTATCAGATGCGTGCCGCAGACTCCAGGTGTTCAGAGGAGTTAGTGATGGATCGTACTTTGTAGAAAGGATTTGCAGGTGTGCTTTTACAGTGAAAATGAGAATATCTTCACTGATGGATGCATTACCGAAGATGGTATGAGACTATGTGGTAAGTGGCTGAATGATCAGCACAGGGCAAACACACTAGATTCCCTTGCAATTTCAGTCCAGACCAGCATTGCATTTGTTGCGTCTATTTCATCTGCAGTAGGGCCAATCTTGATGTTCTAGCCTAAAGTTACTGAGGTATTCCATTAAAAGTAAGTATTGCCTCATCTGAAACTGATGGATTCTTTACTTGTGCATCAGAGACCTCCACTGTCTGTTGTCTAGCTGAAGCCCATTGCAGCTCTGTTCCAGTTCTCCTGCACAAGTCATTTAGGTCAGCCTAGTCTAACCAAACTCTGAACCCATGGTCTTGCACATCGAGTTTACAATTTTCCTTTCTTCTAAAGCCCAGGAAGCTATCCCTAGCGCATGCGAGTGAGACTTTCTGCTGCCTAAAGTCCAACATAAGAGAGGCTCTAGCCAATTCTCTCACTGTCTCGTCTCTCACAAGTGTACTCTGAAATATAATACATCTAGTGAAATGTGTATTCAAGCATAACCACTTTCTTATTACATATAAGTTTTAATATTCATCTCATTCAAAACATTTTGAGGCATATGAACATTTGCAAAAAAGTGCTACATTTTTGCCAGTTCTACTTCCCTTATTGCTTGTATCTTTATAATAGTAGGCAGTAAAGATAAATCAATAAGATCTAGTTTTGATACAAATTCATGTATAATCTCTTTTACCTACTCACTGTGGTGTTACAAAACATTACGGTTATTTAGCTGATGCTTTTATCCAACGCGACTTACAGTTGATTAGGCAAACCAAGGGCCAATCCCCCTGGGAGCAACCCCTGTAGGATTAAGGGCCCTGCTCAAGTTAATCTTATGTTTTAGATAACTGGATTTCATGATGGGAGTAAACTCTGATTGGCTGATCCTGAATGGTAAAGAAAGGAGGTTTATGAACATGTTTTACTTGGCTAAATGTGGTCTGTCCATCATGGCCATAATTTAGCCCAAAAATAGTCATTGAAAACTGTGACTGTTTAGTCGTCTGTTTTCGGTCCAGATTTATCCCAGAAATTGTCCTTGAAATTTGACTATGTTTAGTCGTCAAATGTCGTCCAAATTCAGCCCACAGTTAGTTGTTGAAAATGTGACTTTGTTTAGTCATCTGTTTTTGATCCAGATTTATCCCTGACATAGTTTTTAAAGGTAAGTCTAAATGTATCCCATCCAAAGAGCACCTCAAACAAACTACTTGAGTCCAGGAAGCGCTTCTATCTAAACAATTTTTGATTTCTACAAGCATTAGGGATGTGATTCTAAGGCACAGCTCCACAGCCACATGTCTGTGTCAGATCTTTGGTATATTCAACTCAAGATGGAAAATACTGTTTCCTATTTGTTTGAAGAGGGACAACAGATTATCACAACCACATCATTATTGGATGATTTACCTGGTGGAGAGTCACCCAGCATTGACCTTATCAAGGCCAACAAAGACCTTGGACACCTGCTGGAAGAATACACCAGACTCCACCTGGACTCAATAACCTTATCAGATTATTGGAGAAAAGGATTCATCCCCAGATGTTTAAGGATTAACAAATTCTCAGTTTATGTTGGAGATGACAAAAAGGACTTCAGAGACAGGTGGGAAGCTATTCTCAATAAATGCTTGATAGATGAGTCAAACAAAGACAGAAATAATCCAAAAAGAAATATCTAAGGTGAGAAAGACAATAGCTGAACACTCAATTAATACAAACAATGGATAACTTGAAGAAAAACTAAATGCAGACCTTATGAAATACACACAGACAAGCAAAGATCAAGAAGTTCCAGAGAGATGCCACAGACTACAAGGGGGGCAAAGTCTACAACTGGAGAAAGAGAACACCCGGGAGTATAGATGGGGGCCTACCAGCAAAATCAAGACATAGGACAGTCTCCTTCAATTTTACTAGCGGTGAGGAAGAGGACAATGCAACGCACACTGTAGCCCAGGTCTCTCAAGATTTGTTAGAAACTCCACCCTACCAGACCAAAACATGGAGAGGAGGGGGACGTGGACAGGGACGAGGCAGAGGAAGAGGGGGACACAAAGGGGCATAAAAAACAGGGACCCAGATACCCATGGAGTTGAACCAGGTATGGGCTGTAATAAAGATCTCTGGCAACCCTTGTCAGAGGAGAGCATTCAAGTACTCTCCAAAGAATTACCTTTTGCCCTTACCTACTTGCATCAAAGGAATTTGACACAAAGACTGACTTGTTTTGCTTCTACAGGAACTTACACCTCAAGGCATGGTGCAAGCAAAATCCCACAGCATCTACAAGCTCCATAGACTCAGGTCAGACTGCCTCTCTTAACCTTAGACCACAGTTTATACCAGAATCCACCTTCTGCCCCTTGGTTCAAAGTACTGCATTAAATATATAAGTTTAACTTTGATATTGAGAACATATTCAAGAACAAAAGGGCACCAAAACATTGTAATCTGTCCCCCAAAGAAAGAAGTGCTTTGGAAGCATTATCAAAAGGTTATGAAATTGTAATCAAGAAAGCAGACAAGGGGGGTGCTATTGTAGTTTGGGGTAAGGACATACAATGACAGACTTATGGAACCAGTATCAAAGTATTTTGACTATTTTATCAACCCATTTTTACCTTCACTTCCTGCTTATGCTTATGTCCAACAAGATTAATGATGTGCTCAACAAGATTAAGGAACTAGAAAACATAGACTTTTCTAGTCACTGTGGATGTTGATTTATTGTACACAACCATAGAACACAAACGTGTTAGCGGCACTCAGACATTTCTTCAGTGCTCGGCCAGAATCTGAAATGCCACCCAGTGATTTCTTATTGTCACAAACAGAATGGACTCTGACTAATTACATTTTTATCTTTCAGGACAAGTTATTTAAACAGACAAAAGGGTGTGCCACGGGGGCCTGCTATACTCCTTCTTATGCAGGTCTATACCTGGGTAAATGGGAAGACGACTTTGTTTTAAACCAAGACAGGAATAGCTTTTTGAAGCACATTATCTGGTGGGGATGGTACCTAGATGATGTTTGTTTGTTTTGGTCTGGGCCAGAGCTACAAGCTTTCCATGGATTTCTGAATGATATTAACCCCAAAATCAAACTGTCTATAGATTACAGCAAGTAGAGCATACATTTTTTAGGTCTTAAAATCTTTAAAGACAATCAAGAGATTTTGCAATATGTCTTTAGGAGACCAACAGACAGAAACAATTCTACATGTCAGGAGCTTCCATCCCAGTTGGCTCAAAGAAAATGTGCCTTATGGCCAGGTCGGGAGAATTTGTGACCAAGAAAAGTCTGGTCCACATCTAAGGAAATGGTGCTATGCTTTCAGGATTGGGGATATAGAAACACTACACTACAGAAAGCATACACCAGAGCCAAACACCTGAACAGACCATCTTTACTACAAAGAAATGCTCCCAAACAAAGAAAAGATAGAGTGGTATTTAGTCACAACATACAGCACAGAGGAAGAAAACATTGGGCCTAATTTATCAAATGTGACCGAACGAATTTGATCGTAAATCGTTCGTAATTGCATTTATGCAAAAAATGTTATTTTGAAGTTTTAATATATCAGTTTGTTCGTAGGATCTGAAAAAAAATAATGAGTGCTCTTAACTGCTCGTATTGTATGCGTAAATGGAAAAACATGGCTGTAAAGCATTTTTTTGTGTTTTCCATTCAGTCATCTTTTAGTTGGATTAAAAATAAGTAGCAAATTATTTGGTAGTAATATAGTATGATTACAATGGTTCAAATTGTTATCTGAAATCACTATTAGATTCAACATTAAATCAGGTGACGCTTCATTTGTGTAATCCTGATTCATCAAATTCATTCTTAATTGGAATTTTACATGAATTAAATAAACACGTGAAAGTGCCTGGTTCTTCTAAGAAAAACTTCAGCCGTCAACACGTCTCCAAAACAGTGCAGAAATAGGACTGTCATAATACATGTACGTTCTCATTATGTTCTTATTTAATATTTATTTTTGAAAGATGAGAAAATTAGATCATAAATTCCTACACAGCAAACTATATAAGTCCAATAACATAAGCTGACTGTATAAGTCCAATAACATAAGAATATATGTTTATTAAATAGTATGTATTACATGTGTCATTACCACTTTGACCAGCCATGCCCCCCTCGTGGGCCCTGTTGCACCTGTCCCCCGGGATTTATGGCAATGATAAGGCTGGTATACAAAAACTTACATTGAAAGTTGGAGGGTAATTGATCCAAGAAGAGGTTTTATACATGTTCACCCTCTCCAGGCCAGAACACAATGTTCCAAGTGGAAGATTCCTGTTGGTGGAATAGCAGTAGAAAAGCGCCATTTTTCCAATAGAGCTGTTTGACTTCCTGATGAAGGCTAGTTGCCAAGACGTGCCAGAGGAAGGGCTCAGGAGGATCAAGGCAAGAAAGGCTGTGGGTCCAGATGGCTTCTCAAGTCCTGTGGAGACCAGCTGTGTGGGATAGTTGAGCATATTTTCAACCTGAGACTGATGCTGGAGAGAGTGCCACAGCTGTGGTACCAGTGCCAAAGATCCCGCACCCCAAGGACCTCAACAGCTACAGGCCGATGGCACTGACATCACACCTGCTGAAGACCCTGGAGAGGCTCATCCTTGTCCATCTCTGCCCCCTTGTGACCCCATCAATGAACCCGCATTCAACCTGGCATTGGGGCGGATGACGCCGTCATATACCTCCTGCACAGATCCCTCTCTCACCTGGAAAAGGCAAGGAGCACTGTGCGAATCATGTTTTTTTATTTCACCAGTGCCTTCAATACCATACAGTCTGTGCTCCTTGAGCACCCCACTTGAGAGCACTATGAAGCACTCATGTCACTGTATCTCAGGCAACTACAAGCTACTGGACCAGTTCTAGGTTCAAAGGAACAGTTGAGCTAAATAAAATAGTAAACCAGAGACTAGAGCCTTTGAAAGAACAAGCCGGCAGTTTACTGACAACATCAAAACGTACATTTGCAGTGGACATACAAAATATTTACAGTAGGTGGAAGCAGGTAAGTCACACTTAAACCTTCTTTGCTTATCCCTTTTCTTACTCAGAAAAGGTTGTTTAAGTACATGTTTCATGTTAGTTTTGTCAACTAGTTTATTTTTTCCCTACCGCTCTTTTATCTCTCGAGTACTCAGTAAACACAAATAAAACTTGCAATTTCAAATTAAAATGTAAATGAATGCAATTTCACTCAAATGAAAAGTAACTTCAACTTATTTACATATATATTTATTTATTTACATATATAAACAAGAACTCAAGAGAATCAAAATCAAAATACAGCAGCAAGCAGTGATGTGGAGGCCAAGCAATCCAGCAGGACAGAGTTGCCATGGCAACTTGATCTGATCATGTTAAAAACATTGCTGTAAGCACTGACAGGAAGTTTTATGACAGTTGACCAAAGATTGGGTGTAACTGTGACATGAGCTCATGTCCTGTTTGTTGTTTTCCTTTGATTTGGCAAATTTGCACAACAATTTTTGCACAACCTCAGGAAGGAGTCCTGAGTCCACATACCAAGGTTAATATTGATACATCAAAGTGTTGCTGAGATATGACTTCTCTTCCTGTTTGGTGGCTTTGCCATCGATTTGAATTTCAACGGTTTTGAAAATGAAAAATTCATGTGATAACCGTTATGAGGTTTGATCTGAAGATGATCTGTGACTATTTTGATGAACATTGGACAAAATCTGGGGCCTGTGAAAATTTTTTACACTTTTCAATAAAATCTAATATGGCAGCTGCATCAATTAGGTTGACATGACAAGTTGCCGTGTCTCAGCCTTGGGATTTGACAAGATAACAAGAGACACAGGAATTACTTTTTTTAGGCAAACACCTCAACAGTTATTAGCCAAAATACATTTTTGCTTATTGCAGTGCCCTCCAACGGTCAAATGATTTTTTGCACATCCTCAGAATAGGGTTCCGAGTCCATATACCAAGTTTGGTGTCAACATTAAAGAGTTCCTGAGACCCTGAGTTCCTGTTCGTTGGCTTTGCCGCCATATTCAATTGGCTTTAACGGACCAATGGTTTTGAAAATCAAAAGTACATCTGATAACTATTGTGAGGCTTGGTCTGAAGATCATCTGTGACAATTTTGGGGATGACAGGACAAAATATGTGGCTTGTGAAAATAGTTTTTCATAAAATCCAATATGGTGGAAAATCCAACCAATTCCAAGGAATGCAATGGTACCTCATTTGGAAATTAACTATAGCCTACAGTTACCTATAGTCAGTTAACTTTAATAAGAATTACCTCACAAGTTTGTATATCCTCTTGCAGTAAATATGTAAGAAATGTTAAATGGTGTGCATGAATCTCAACTAAATAAAGTTTATTTACTAAATTACATTAAATTAATCATTAATTTCCTTTCAGCATGTATAAGGAAGACAGAAGTTTACAGACAAAGGAAGAAAGCCTTATGTCAGAGTCACATGACTGTATAACTTGTTAATCAACAGCCATCTAGTGGTCAATCATGGGGTCTGTACTGTTCTCATCTAAGCATGAAACAGCAAGCTTAAACTCATTTCTTCATAATCTTCTCCAAGGAACAGGCTCCGTGTTGTATTTGGAAAATTTAATGAAGAAAAGGTAAAACTGAAATAAATACAAATAGCTCAGGTAAGTATAACAACATTACAAATCATTTGAGCGATGCAAACAACCTTCCTTCTACAGGTTTATCTGCTTTAGGTTCTACAGGGTAATTAGGCTAACAGGTATGTTTATTAAAGTAATGAATGAATTATCACATGAAATGTCTTAACCCTTAACTTCTCTGTAATTTATAATTCTGGTTCATAAACTCAATTTACTGGCAATGCCACGAGAAACAACAGAATAAAGAGCTTGAGATGCTGAACTGCTGTTGATCTGTTACTTGTGTGCTTTCATGTGTAAAGTAAAATGGCTGCCCTACTATAGATCAGAGGTCAAACAAATACTCTTCAAATTAAAAGTCCATTTCAAATTAAAGTCTCTTTAGAAAATTAAAGTCTTTTACAAAATAATACATTCTTCCACCTGCAACATTACAGGGCCTACCAAAGAAAATAAATGTCTTCAAGAATAAACTGTAGATATCATTTGCTTCAATAGCCAGGGATGTAATTAGGGCAAGGATTCTGATTTGATAATACATTTTCATGTAACTGTTCAGGAGTCATTATACATAGAGAGAGTGCTGAATAGCTGTAATAGTGTGGTTGAAACTGTTTTCTTGAAAAAGTGATTTAAACATGTTTAATTAAAGATGACATTTTTCATGAAAAAATGACCCTTTGACCCTTCAATACTGTTCGGGTCAAACTTGACCCGTTTTGACATTTGACAGCAATAAAAATACCCTAAACATCATTCTTTCATCCTGAAATTTGATGATGTTTCACAAAGTGACCCAAGATACACAAAAATGAAAATATTTTACAATTTTATACTTTTGTACTGGTGCTACAAATTTTTGTAGCACCAGTTTGTAGCATTGAGGTTGTTCCAGGTCAAATTTTACTTGAATCTAGTGAGATGGATTTTAGATCCACCAGTAGGGGTCAAATCAAGGAAAATGGTAGTTTTAGGGGATCTTGAAACTGTGAAACTGTACATGCCATGCCTGTGTGTAGTTATTATGGGACAGTAGTGACAGAGTTTATGGGGACCTTGACACTGTCACGAGAACTGTCTGTATTCCCACCACATTTGCCGAGGTTCCCGCAGAGACAGTCATGGGGAATCTCGAAACAATGAAATAGTAAAACAGGAGAGCAGTGGTCATATATGGTGCACATAAGGAACAGAAGTCATACAGAGGTCAGAGGGTGCCTTGATACAGACACGAGATCTGCGCCTGCAAGCACAAGCACCTGCAATGTAACAATCTAAAAAAACGAAAAAACAAAATAGGGTTTGGGGGTCATAAGATTATAAAGGTACCTGAGCTGCCATTTCAGTGACTGAGGTTATGGCAGCTCAGGTACCTTTATAATCTTATGACCCCCAAACCCTATTTTGTTTTTTTATGGTAAGTTATTACATTATTGACTTTTATTACACTAAAAAAAAAAAAAAATATAATATAAAAAATATAAAAACTAAAAAAAAATATTACGTTATTGGCAGTTATTATCTTAATGGTAGTTATTGCATTGGCTGCTACAGTTGAGTTTGGGGGGTGTTCTAGCTCTACACCAGTGTCTCTCAACATTTCTTGAATGAACGCCCCCTGACCTCATCATGACACCCCTTAACACCACCCCCCCCCCCGACAGAAATATTTTTACAGTGAAAAACTCAAATCACAAAACTGACTCACAGTTGGTCAAAATGATTGCCAAAATCATTACAAAAAAGATGTATTCTGTTATAGAAAAGACCTCAAGTGGTTATATATGTTTGAATATGATTAGGCAACATGACATTTATGTTTCCTATCAGAGAATGCAGTCATTACACAAGAATGTCAATATTTCTACCTGATCTTGTGTTTTGTTTCGGTTGTTTTCATGTGTTTTGGTTATTCTTTTTTTTTCATTCCCCTGTGTGTCTGCCCTGCCTTCCTTGTTCCCTGTCCAGTTAATTGCTCATTTGTTTCACCTGCCCTGTTGTTCACCTGTGTCTCGTTTGCTCGTTAGTCTGTGTAATTAAACCCTGCTTTTTCTTTGTTCTGTGGTTCGTCTCTGTTTCATTTGACCAGTTACGCTACAAGCCTTTTGTTCCTGTTCCTGCCTGCTTACTTACCTGTTTACCTGTTTTGATTCCTGCCTGTTTACTTGTTTTCTGTTTTTGGGTTGTGTTCTTGCCGTGGTTGCTGTGTCTGCCTGGTTGCCACTTTTCCCGTTTTTCCTGACTTTGTCTTTGGATTGTGTTTTTGCCCTGGTTGCCGTGATTTCCTGGTTTTGACCTGTGCCTGTTTTCTGACTCTGCTTTTGGACTTGTGCCAATAAACTTTGGTTTATTTTACTCCTGTCTGCGTTTCAGTTAATACTGCACCCTGACAAGAACATTGTTCATAAGCCTATTTTAAAGTACTTGCCCTGTTTTTAAGTTTACATACCATTCTAGGCCTACCAGGAAAATATTGTATTTTGGGGAAAAAAAACTTATGAATTCCTTGAAATTGTTGTAAATATATGTATTTGAAAATTTACAGAAAAACAATCAGGCAAACAAAGTAGATGGACAATAACTAATCACAATAACTTGAACAACAAAACAAGATATGTAGACCTAAATGGCCGGTCTCTTAACCAATGAAAAGCAGCAGAAAGCTTGCGCGTTTAATTAGGCTTATATATAATACAAATTTTTGAAAACCAACTGTCATTTTATGAAGACCAAAGAAGACGACAGGAAGACAACAGTTAGCCCACAAGATGACAATTTGACAAATTTCAGCCACCGAAATGTACTGAATTAATAAAAAAGCATATCGGAAGCACATTAATGTGAGGCCTGTGCTTGGTGGTTAGCTGCTAACTTCTTCACGGCTGGACACAGGGACGTCAGCTTGAGCCTGAGCGCACTGGAGCTAACCAAATCTAAACGCTTGCGGTACTTCGTCTGCATGTGCAGAGCTTAGCTGAAGCCCTGCTCGACGAGGTAGGACGTGGGGAAAGCAAGGAGAAGACGGGCATTCTCCCACAACAAAGGGAAACCCGGACCGTGCCTGGCCCACATTACATGCCAGCCAGAGGTTCAGAAAGTTGCTTTGACTTCCACATCAGTTTGGCGGTCAATTCGATTTTCCTGGATAGCGGCCTCGCTGATGGAGGCAGTCACTTGAAATGGCTCCACCACCCAGTCGGGAATATCTAATCAGTCAAGGTCCTCGAAACGGATCTCCATGTCCATCCTGACTGCCCTCAAGTGGTCAGTGTAGCGCAGCAGGTGGCTATCGGTCAGCCTCTCCAACATCTGAATGTAAGAACAGAAAGACGAATGCTATTTCATTGAATTAATGTTTAGCCTGCCTTTGTCAATTAATAATTAGCTAATAATAATAATAATTAATAATAATAATAATAATAATAATAATAGGAAGAAGAATACCTTGGTCAGCTGTGGGAAATGATTAAGTTGGCGCCTGCTCATGTTCTCCTTGTACAGCTCCAGCTTGGAGGAAGCTGCGGATGGTGGCCTTTGAGTGGACCAGTGTCACGCCATTTCCCTGGAGCTTGAGCGTCACCTCATTCATCTTCCTGAGGAAATCTGCCAGGTAAAAGATGCCGCAGCGGCAGGACCACAGCATGTCCCTGAGAGCTGCGTCAGCACCGTCGAGAAACCCCAGGACAGTTGTGAACAATTCACATAGCCGAGCTCTGTCTAAGTTGCCCTTGGAGAGCCAGTGCACCTCAGTGTGGAGCAGCAGGCGCAGCCTGAAGAGCCGGTCATTCAGTGCATGGGACTTAATTTTGTTTATGGCTTTGACGGCTATATTCAGTGACTGGTGGAGTGAAGGACCGATTTTTTTGGCCACAAGGTTGTGATGGTGCAGCACGCAGTGCACTGTCAACACTTGGGGTGCACGCTCCTTCGACAAAGTGGCGAAACCACGGTACCTGCCAACCACAGTGGGAGCTCCGTCTGTGGCACCACAGACGAGGATGTTGGGGATCGGAATGGACTTCTCCCACAGGTACTCGTCCAGGGTGTTGAAGATCTTCTCCCCTCATGTATCGGTAGAGAGATACTTCCCAAACAAGAAGTCCTCAGCCACATCGCTCACAGATAGATAACGGACGTAGGCCATCGACAGAACATTGCTGTCCCCCGTTGTGGTTTCATCCAGCTGTATACTGAATGGTTGTTCAGGCAGTGTGGCACATAACTGCTGCTCTGTATCCAGTGCCATCTCTTTAACCCTCCGTGCCACACTGTCATTGCTGAGAGGAATGGCCTTCATCACTGGCGATGGGTCTCTCTCCATGACAGTGGAGATGGCCTCTTTTATCGCTGGGACAACCAGCCTCTCTCCCCCACTGTAAATGGCAACCCGGACTTGGCTACTAGCAGAGAGATGTTATGGGAGGCCACTAACCCGCTCTCCGTCTGGTTTACCTTCCAAGCGAACAGAGTGGTAATGGTTCGTTTCGAATGCTGCTCCTTGAGGACCTGGAAATATGCTGGTTGCCTTATCAGGGTATATTTTAGTAAGATGCTCCTTTAAACATGAGGGTTTTCTTTGCTTTGCTAGAAAAAAACCTGCTTGCAAAGTAGGCACACCGGGAGCTGTATATTTGTGGGTGAGGGAATAAAACTATAACTAATGTACTCGACATTGTACTGCCTGCACTTCTTCTTGTTTTTTGACACTAAACTTTTAATATGTAACTGTGCTCGTGTATATTTTTTTTGGTTTCTTTTAGTAAGGTAGAGGAGAGTGCATTTATGGCCATGCTTCAGCCAATTGACAAGCAGCATGAGCTGCCAGCTCGGTAATTCTTCTCGAAGACTGCAGTCCCAAAGTTGGACAACGACATCAGTGCTAACATTTCAGAAGTGCTGGACAATGTGGAATATTTGACTCTGACAACTGTGGTCCAGCTGCAACATGATCCTTTACATGTCAGTGACCGTACATTATGTCGGCAAAGACACTGGAATCGAAATGCTTACAAACAAGCTTTATGCCAAACAAGCTTTATTCCTCTCATGGCCAACTTCGCACATAAATATTTGTGCACATGTACTACTAGTGCTCCATCTAAATGTGTATTCAGCACAGCAGGTAGTGTTGTTATTCCACTCCGCAGCCTATTAAAGCCAGAAAAGGTGAGCATGTTAGTATTTCTGGCCAGAAATCTTGAGTTTTAAAGTGAGTTCTAGTTTGAGGTCTCGACACTGTCTTTCATTGTAAAACCATGAAGCACGTAGGCCTATCTACAAGCAGTGGTGTAGCTTATTTAATCTAATTTAACCAGGCCCATTTCAATTATTTTTAATTTTGTTTTTGTATTATTTGTGCCATTCCTGTAAGGTCTAGTATAATTCGTTTAAGGTAATTGCATGTTAATTGAGCGCTTCTGAATGTAAAATGGAAATCCTGAGTTTCCCCTATAAAAGGTGCTCTTGTTCTGTTTCTATAAATAAAGGCGTGATCGGGAACAACTTATTTTACTTTGAATGATATTAGTATTTTATTTGTCTTTCACAGCTATTATTACCTAATCAGAAAAAAAGTAATTAATTATTTAAAGTCGCTAAACACTTGAACATACCATTATCTGCGACAGTCTCATTCAAGATTACACATTGGTTGAGCAGGCCAAAGCTTTGTTACTTAAGGGATGTATTATGTATTGATACATGAGACTGGTTAGCAGCTCACCTGTCCTTTTCTTCTTCGTAACTAAAAAGACTTCTAAGATCCTGCTGAAGTCGCTTACATCATCACTACAATCATCATCCAAAGCAAAACTCATGGCGAAGTTGCATTAGCCAATGAGATGAATGCATTTGCAGGCTCCAATCAACTAAGCAATAAGCAATCAAAAGCCACAGAGGCACAGAGGATACAAAACAACACAGACCTGAGTGCAAATAATGTAAGATTGACTTTTAAATATCGCTTAAGTTTTGTCTTTTCGGATTAGGGGATAAATAGCATAGCTAATTCCACTGCCAAGGGGATGCGAAGGGAGAAGACAATTTTTACAAGGGGGATGCCTGTGGTCAAGATTTTTTTCAAGGAGAATGGCATCCCCCCTCAACTTGAGCCCTGCATATATCTCTGTATATGACACATATCCATTACAATATTATTATATATGTAATGTAATGTAAACTTGCATTTGAATATATCACATTATGGTATTTATCAGACACTTATCCAGGGAAACTTGCAAAACCATATTCATTGGTTTAGGCAGCTTATATATTGTCCGTTTATATAGCTGGATATTTTTACTGAAGCCAGTCAGTTATGTATCTTGGTTGATTTCACTTCCCATGCTGTGAATTTAACCTGCAACCCTGCTCAGCTACAAGTTCAGCTACCTTTTCCACAACATGGTAACCTCTGAGTTAAAAGCCCTTCTCCCTAACCACTATACTACACTACACTGTAACCTCTGATTCAATCACAACTGCTAAAATGCAGTCATTTTTCATAAGTAATTAATAACAATTTCAAAAATTCAAGACAAAAAAGACCTTCCATTGTTTTGTCACCCTACATTTAACATTAAAAGGACTAAAAAGTCAATTTAACTGACGCCGGTTCTAAGTATAGTGGCTGCTGGTAACCTGCTTCCCAACTGTGATAGCCAAACAAGCAATTGCCAAAGACTATACAGTATCAAAACTCCGAAATTGAGTCCTCTGGTGCAGCAGAATTTTGTAGCTCACTGAATACTCGCCAGTATAATCAGAAATAAACAGGAGCTACTTACAGATAGTACGTAAAAGCGCTCCGTCTCCGTCACAGCCACACGAAGTCGAGCAAAGACCCGGAATCGATTTCCCGTATCCACCAGCGCCGCCCCATATGAAATACCATCCCGACAATAATATCCGAATGATCAAAAAAAAAAACGCATTTTAGTATTTAGCTCAGGTTAAATAAAACAACGCTTTCCTCGTTGTTCTACACTCATACTTTCAGTTGGCTTAAATAAGATGGAGCCTATCCCCACCTCTGAAGGTTAGCCCATATTTTAACATAATTTTAATCGCATTCCTTTCATTTCAAATAAGTTGCACACGTGCTAAAAAGTGTATACACAAAATATTGATTGGCGAAAGCATCGCAACGGTGACGTTTTAAAGGTGTTCCAGAATTAGGGTGGTTACCCCAGAACGCGCGAAGAGGTCCGTGTCCGATGGAAAGCTAAAAGTTGCGTATTTAAAAAAAAATGCATCCAGTGGCTTCAACCCTTCAACGCTACTTCCTATACGAAACTGTCACAAAGATATCTGGCTAGTCAGTGATTCAAGGATGTCACAAGACAGAGAAGTGCCAGTTGGGAGAACTGTTTGATGAACTTGTTTACTATGACAGGGGCGAAGTTTTAAATTTTCTACACTTAAATATTTTATTACATAGAAAATGGTCAGTGTTAAATAAACTACATTGTACTCTGATGCCGTTTGTATAATCCTACTTTATTACATAAATACTATTACTACTAAGTTAAATGAACACTAAGCATTTTGCTTTGTATATTTTAGTTTTTGTCTTCTTAAATTGTAGTACTGGTCCTGTATGATGATTGGTTAACTTTACTCGACTGCAGTGCTGACATGTATATCATAGCCAAGTGGAATGTTTGCCAACGTTCCCTAGCCAACTTGTGTAGAAATTCTTCTACGTCATAGAGGAATAGCCGTCAGCAAATGGTATAGATATATGCAGTATGTATATATGTCTCGAAGTATGACGTCACAGAAGCGTTCTGGTAATAATTATTTATTTATAACACGGTTGTTCAGAACATCCACAGCGATTCAGAGAGAGAACTTCAATCAATTACCAAAATTCAATTACCAAAACATCTACACCGATTCAGAGAGAGAACTTTAATCAATCACCTAAATTCAATACCAAAATGCCTTTTAGGTTGTCTTTATTGTGTTTTTGCCCGGTAAGGTATACATTTTTTTCCTTGTATGTTCTTCACCTGTGTTTAACAATGGTTCATTGTTAACCCATTCGTGTGTTATAGTATCACATCAGAGCAAATTCAGTGTCCTCTCATATCTTTGACATAGCTGAAGAGAGCTGGGATACCTTTTTTTAAACTCTAAAACCCAGTATTAAAGGTTATATTAATATTGGGTTTTATGTTATACAATTATAATGACTGCAAACACGACTACATACGGTAATTATAATTGATTGTAATTAATTAAAATTGATTGCAATAATTCATTTTGAATCTTCCTACAACCATGAGGTAATTGTATGGCTGACTAACTTTTTGGGAGTAACTACAGATATTTTAAAAAGATGAACTAAATTAAAGTTACCATTGTATTATTTTATGACATGATTTTAGAATATTGAGTGCAATAATGTAGCATTGTAGAAATTGTAAAAAGTAAACAAGATGACTGAGTTCTATAACTGTTATGATTTTTTTAATTTTGGGGTAGGTATTGGATGATGATGATAATGATGAGAAACCATTAAAAGAGAAAAAGAAGAAAGACAAAAAGAGGAAGTGGTTTTGGAGAAGACAGAAGAAGAACAAAGTGTCTGCAGAGCAGGTGCAGACCATCAGCTGCGCAGAGAAAATCCAGGACTGTGCTGATCAGACTACCAACTGCGCAGATCAGATTAGCATCTGTGCAGAGCTCAGCCATGACAGTGCAGAGACCAGCGACTCCACAGAACTCATTCCTGACTGCGCAGAGGAATCCAGCGACTGCGCAGATCAGATTAGCATCTGTGCTGAGCTCAGCCATGACAGTGCAAAGACCACCAACTGCACAGAACTCATTCCTGACTGCACAGAGGAATCCAGTGACAGCGCGGTTCAGACTATCGTCAGCGCAGAGAAGATCACTGACAGCAGCGCTCAGCCTGTTGACTGTGTGGAGAAGACATCAGACCCGCACAGTGCAGAGCAGGCATTGACTCTGTTTGGTGACTGTGCAGAGCAGCTGGCCTTGGCCATCGTCTCCACACAGACGATGCCTGGCCTGCCTGCCATCGCCATCAACTGCACAGACACTGAGGAAACAGGGGCTGCCTCAGCAAGTTTACAGGAGAATACTGCACTCTCCATCCTTTCATCCTTGATCCCCACTCCGACGCCAACCCTCTCCCCTCCCCTCCTTTCATCGCCACCATCATTCCCATCTCTAGTGGAGAGGTAAGATCCTAATGATGCTCGCAGCCTCTTGCACCATCAGAGAGCAAGAGCATCAAACTAACTGAGCTAACTTAGGTAATTAATCAGACAGAAGTCACCAAATCGCTAGTAAAATAACAGTACTGATTTAGGAGCCAATCAGCAAAGGCAGATGAAATCGTAGCTAACATGAAATAGCTATATTATTGATTTTGTTATCTCTGACTAACTATCTAGCTTTCATAGCTGTAGCCCATGCTAAATAACATTAGTTTGTCAGCTATATTTGATTGGCTAGCTTAGCAAACTAGTGAATGTCTTTTTCTGAAAATGTTTTTGACCATGAAAAGAGTAGTTGACCAGTCATAATGTTCAGTAGCTAAGTCACCACTCTTTCTTGCTTACCTTTTGAGTTTTCATTTAAAATCTATCATAGATGTTATAGCTAGCTACAAGCTGAAATTCTTCATACGCTGAATGAATAAACACAGTGTCTATTCCGAGAAGCATTTTGTTAAAAGTACTTTATGCTTCTTTTTATGTTCAAGAAGCGCAATATAAATGAGATTTTATTTCTGTGTTTATGTACGTAGGTCGTCTGAGGGGCCCGTGATGGAACCATTCTATGACCCAATCAAAAGTCTTAAAAAATATAGACCAGAAGAACCCGTGTGTGTGAAGAGAGATCACACGGTCTTAGGGTAAGAATGCCAGAGTGAGAGGAAGAAAGGAAGAGGACCGTTTTTGTTTTAATCATTCAGAAGACATTGCATCATCTTTCAAATTTATTACATTTCAAGCTGTATGTTCTTCAGAAATGACTATTTGTCAGAGAGATGTCATATTTCATACCATAGAAATATAGCATAGATTAATACGGAAAGACCAGAATTGGAGTTAATTCTAGAATGCATCATTTGGGACGTATGTATACCAAATATATTATTTCCCTATGTGTATACCATGTATTACTTTATGTAATACATCATATATAATACATACAATATAGACATAGTATAGCTATCTAACAGATATGTAAGATATCTTGGTATGTTTTTCTCCTGGTCTTTACTCCTGCTGATTACAGTTAGGGTGAAAAAAAAAGTCACAAACTCCATCAAAGTGGGTGTGGTATGATGTAACTGGCTAAGATGTGCCCATGTTTGTCCCACAGATTTCCCAACATGGGAAACACGTGCTACATGAACGCAACTCTTCAGAGTTTGCTCAGCCTCCCAACGTTCGTCAGCGACATCAGAAGGGAGGAGAGCTGCTGGAGACCAAATCTCACCACTCATTTACTGAAGTGAGCAGATAACTGCATTTTTCTAAAATTTAACCACTACTTAACAAGGACGTCCTATTGGTACTTAAGTATGTAGGGCATCCCTATTGTCACATAAAGGATATCAGTACAATTATACCGTTATAATTCTGTGTTCGGTTCATCATAATAATCAGTCACGTGAATGAGGTTAACGATGGTAAATGTATCAAATGTGATTACAGTTTTAATATCAACACGTATGGGGACTGGGTTCAGCTGCCCAGTATTATGTACTCCTTCTCATGCATTGTTGTGACTGACAGGAGACAGAATGAATTTTACAGAGAACAACAGCCATTGGTTGAAAATTGTGCTTTTTTGTGGATTGAAGACCCACCCATCCTGCCTTGTTCAATGAGATGTTTTTATTATTTCATGATTCATTATTATTTTATGAGATTACTATTGGTGGTTATAGAAATATTAATAGTATTATTAGTATTAATTAGTGATCCTTGGTTCAATCGTACTGCCTGCAGCAATGTGATCAACAACCAGCAGAGAGCATGAGTCTTAATCTTGGGTGGTGGTGATTTGACTGCCTCTCTGTCGCCCCCTGCAGGTATCTGGTGGATCTGCACACAGCTCGCTCCAACAACAACGAAAGGAGAAAGAAGGATCTGTTGAAAATGGTCAAACACTCAGTTTCTGAAACCTTCTTTGATTTCTCTGGGAGTGAGCAGCAGGTGAGATGCGCCCAAACTAACTCGTACTGCCACGCAAATCATTGCTTGGATAATCAGGGTGATCAGTCCTGGCATGTTCTTTTGTCCAGTCGCCTGGGTGGTTCAGTTCAACTTTATCCTGAAAGAGTTCTCATGGCGTTTTGTAGCTGAAGCTAAATGAGCATTTATGCTATTTATTTTCATTTATCCTGCATGAATCCTTTCCCTTTATTTATCCAGTAGAAAACCCCACTGAGATTGTTATCCGTCGGTTTGAGTAACTGTGTTAGATAGACAGACAGACAGACAGACAGATTGATTGACTGATTGATTGATTGATGGAGTGTCACCCTGCTCAGTGTTTAAAGTTTTGCTCAAATGTTGTCTGTCTGTCTGTCTGCAGGACGCACATGAGTTCCTCATGGCCCTCATCTATGTGCTGAAAGAGGAGGGCGCGGCCCTGAAGAAAAACGAGGCGATCGTTACCTTCAACTGCCCAGTCCAGGCCAACTTTGACTTTGAGCTGGAGTCCGTCAGGACATGCAACAGGTGAGCAGTCTCACGTGCCATATTTCCCGTCTCACCTGTGACCAGGTAAACTGGACAGCAGCGTCAGTTTCACCTGTGGTCCAGATAAACCTTCTTAATTTCCTGTTAAACTATGGGCTGACCTTTAAAGTCAAAGGTGGAGATTGGCACCATGTTATTGAAGCCAACTGAGGATATGAGTGTAAATTCATTGTATTTATTTGAAAAAAAAACAAACGTATGGAAAACATAATAGGTATTTTTCAGTTAATTTTATGAAATGACTGACTCCATAGTGATTTGTGAGGTATGTGTGCGTTTGAATCAAACCAAAAAACACTGAGTGCAGGTCTTTTATATAAATAAAATGGCTGCTCTTTAAGTGCTAATGGCAGTCTCTCCATGGTTGTGTCTCTGCAGCTGTGGAGGACAGGTGATCAGGACAGAGTCATTTAGCTGTCTCCCTGTTGACCTGGTCCCAGGTGGGTCAGTACAGGACAGCCTGGACCAGTACTTCAAGGTGAGTGTTTGTCTGGGCCAGCGCTGGTGACTATTCCATGACTCAGGGTACTATAGTGGTGAGGGAGCTGGGCTTGTAGCTCAGAGGTTACAGTGTAGTGTAATGGTTAGGGAGCTGGGCTTGTAGCTCAGAGGTTACAGTGTAGTATAATGGTGAGGGAGCTGGGCTTGTAGCTCAAAGGTTACAGTGTAGTATAATGGTTAGGGAGCTGGGCTTGTAGCTCAGAGGTTACAGTGTAGTATAATGGTTAGGGAGCTGGGCTTGTAGCTCAGAGGTTACAGTGTAGTATAATGGTTAGGGAGCTGGGCTTGTAGCTCAGAGGTTACAGTGTAGTATAATGGTTAGGGAGCTGGGCTTGTAGCTCAGAGGTTACAGTGTAGTATAATGGTTAGGGAGCTGGGCTTGTAGCTCAGAGGTTACAGTGTAGTATAATGGTTAGGGAGCTGGGCTTGTAGCTCAGAGGTTACAGTGTAGTATAATGGTTAGGGAGCTGGGCTTGTAGCTCAGAGGTTACAGTGTAGTATAATGGTTAGGGAGCTGGGCTTGTCGATCAGAGGTTACAGTGTCGTATAAGGGTTAGGGAGCTGGGCTTGTAGCTCAGAGGTTACAGTGTAGTGTAATGGTTAGGGAGCTGGGCTTGTAGCTCAGAGGTTACAGTGTCGTATAATGGTTAGGGAGCTGGGCTTGTAGCTCAGAGGTTACAGTGTCGTATAATGGTTAGGGAGCTGGGCTTGTAGCTCAGAGGTTACAGTGTCGTATAATGGTTAGGGAGCTGGGCTTGTAGCTCAGAGGTTACAGTGTCGTATAATGGTTAGGGAGCTGGGCTTGTAGCTCAGAGGTTACAGTGTAGTGTAATGGTGAGGGAGCTGGGCTTGTAGCTCAGAGGTTACAGTGTAGTATAATGGTTAGGGAGCTGGGCTTGTAGCTCAGAGGTTACAGTGTAGTATAATGGTTAGGGAGCTGGGCTTGTAGCTCAGAGGTTACAGTGTAGTATAATGGTTAGGGAGCTGGGCTTGTCGATCAGAGGTTACAGTGTCGTATAAGGGTTAGGGAGCTGGGCTTGTAGCTCAGAGGTTACAGTGTAGTGTAATGGTTAGGGAGCTGGGATTGTAGCTCAGAGGTTACAGTGTAGTATAATGGTTAGGGAGCTGGGCTTGTAGATCAGAGGTTACAGTGTAGTATAATGGTTAGGGAGCTGGGCTTGTAGCTTAGAGGTTACAGTGTAGTATAATGGTTAGGGAGCTGGGCTTGTAGCTCAGAGGTTACAGTGTAGTGTAATGGTTAGGGAGCTGGGCTTGTCGATCAGAGGTTACAGTGTCGTATAATGGTTAGGGAGCTGGGCTTGTAGCTCAGAGGTTAAAGTGTAGTGTAATGGATAGGGAGCTGGGATTGTAGCTCAGAGGTTACAGTGTAGTATAATGGTTAGGGAGCTGGGCTTGTAGATCAGAGGTTACAGTGTAGTATAATGGTTAGGGAGCTGGGATTGTAGCTGAGAGGTTACAGTGTAGTATAATGGTTAGGGAGCTGGGCTTGTAGCTCAGAGGTTACAGTGTAGTATAATGGTTAGGGAGCTGGGCTTGTAGCTCAGAGGTTACAGTGTAGTGTAATGGTTAGGGAGCTGGGCTTGTAGCTCAGAGGTTACAGTGTAGTATAATGGTTAGGGAGCTGGGATTGTAGCTGAGAGGTTACAGTGTAGTATAATGGTTAGGGAGCTGGGCTTGTAGATCAGAGGTTACAGTGTAGTATAATGGTTAGGGAGCTGGGATTGTAGCTGAGAGGTTACAGTGTAGTATAATGGTTAGGGAGCTGGGCTTGTAGCTCAGAGGTTACAGTGTAGTATAATGGTTAGGGAGCTGGGCTTGTAGCTCAGAGGTTACAGTGTAGTGTAATGGGTAGGGAGCTGGGCTTGTAGCTCAGAGGTTACAGTGTCGTATAATGGTTAGGGAGCTGGGCTTGTAGCTCAGAGGTTACAGTGTAGTGTAATGGTGAGGGAGCTGGGCTTGTAGCTCAGAGGTTACAGTGTAGTATAATGGTTAGGGAGCTGGGCTTGTAGCTCAGAGGTTACAGTGTAGTATAATGGTTAGGGAGCTGGGCTTGTAGCTCAGAGGTTACAGTGTAGTATAATGGTTAGGGAGCTGGGCTTGTCGATCAGAGGTTACAGTGTCGTATAAGGGTTAGGGAGCTGGGCTTGTAGCTCAGAGGTTACAGTGTAGTGTAATGGTTAGGGAGCTGGGCTTGTAGCTCAGAGGTTACAGTGTAGTATAATGGTTAGGGAGCTGGGCTTGTAGCTCAGAGGTTACAGTGCAGTATAATGGTTAGGGAGCTGGGCTTGTAGCTCAGAGGTTACAGTGTAGTATAATGGTTAGGGAGCTGGGCTTGTAGCTCAGAGGTTACAGTGTAGTATAATGGTGAGGGAGCTGAGCTTGTAGCTCAGAGGTTACAGGGGAGGGGAATGGGGAGGGAGCTGGGCTTGTAGCTCAGAGGTTACAGTGTAGTATAATGGTTAGGGAGCTGGGCTTGTAGGTCAGAGGTTACTGTGTAGTGTAATGGTTAGGGAGCTGGGCTTGTAGCTCAGAGGTTACAGTGTAGTATAATGGTTAGGGAGCTGGGCTTGTAGCTCAGAGGTTACAGTGTAGGATAATGGTTAGGGAGCTGGGCTTGTAGCTCAGAGGTTACCGTGTAGTGTAATGGTTAGGGAGCTGGGATTGTAGCTCAGAGGTTACAGTGTAGTATAATGGTTAGGGAGCTGGGCTTGTAGCTCAGAGGTTACAGTGTAGTATAGTGGTTAGGGAGCTGGGCTTGTAGCTCAGAGGTTACAGTGTAGTATAATGGTTAGGGAGCTGGGCTTGTAGCTCAGAGGTTACAGTGTAGTGTAATGGTTCGGGAGCTGGGCTTGTAGCTCAGAGGTTACAGTGTAGTGTAATGGTTAGGGAGCTGGGCTTGTAGCTCAGAGGTTACAGTGTAGTATAATGGTTAGGGAGCTGGGCTTGTAGCTCAGAGGTTACAGTGTAGGATAATGGTTAGGGAGCTGGGCTTGTAGATCAGAGGTTACAGTGTAGTATAATGGTTAGGGAGCTGGGATTGTAGCTGAGAGGTTACAGTGTAGTATAATGGTTAGGGAGCTGGGCTTGTAGCTCAGAGGTTACAGTGTAGTACAATGGTTAGGGAGCTGGGCTTGTAGCTCAGAGGTTACAGTGTAGTGTAATGGTTAGGGAGCTGGGCTTGTAGCTCAGAGGTTACAGTGTAGTATAATGGTTAGGGAGCGGGGGTTGTAGCTGAGAGGTTACAGTGTAGTATAATGGTTAGGGAGCTGGGCTTGTAGATCAGAGGTTACAGTGTAGTATAATGGTTAGGGAGCTGGGATTGTAGCTCAGAGGTTACAGTGTAGTATAATGGTTAGGGAGCTGGGCTTGTAGCTCAGAGGTTACAGTGTAGTATAATGGTTAGGGAGCTGGGCTTGTAGCTCAGAGGTTACAGTGTAGTGTACTGGTTAGGGAGCTGGGCTTGTCGATCAGAGGTTACAGTGTCGTATAATGGTTAGGGAGCTGGGCTTGTAGCTCAGAGGTTATAGTGTAGTATAATGGTTAGGGAGCTGGGATTGTAGCTGAGAGGTTACAGTGTAGTATAATGGTTAGGGAGCTGGGTTTGTAGATCAGAGGTTACAGTGTAGTATAATGGTTAGGGAGCTGGGATTGTAGCTGAGAGGTTACAGTGTAGTATAATGGTTAGGGAGCTGGGCTTGTAGCTCAGAGGTTACAGTGTAGTATAATGGTTAGGGAGCTGGGCTTGTAGCTCAGAGGTTACAGTGTAGTGTAATGGCTAGGGAGCTGGGCTTTTAATTCAGAGGTTACAGTGTCGTATAATGGTTAGGGAGCTGGGCTTGTAGCTCAGAGGTTATAGTGTAGTGTAATGGTTAGGGAGCTGGGCTTGTAGCTCAGAGGTTACAGTGTCGTATAATGGTTAGGGAGCTGGGATTGTAGCTCAGAGGTTACAGTGGAGTGTAATGGTTAGGGAGCTGGGATTGTAGCTCAGAGGTTACAGTGTAGTGTAATGGTTAGGGAGCTGGGCTTGTAGCTCAGAGGTTACAGTGTAGTATAATGGTTAGGGAGCTGGGCTTTTAATTCAGAGGTTATAGTGTAGTATAATGGTTAGGGAGCTGGGCTTGTAGCTCAGAGGTTACAGTGTAGTATAATGGTTAGGGAGCTGGGCTTGTAGCTCAGAGGTTACAGTGTAGTGTAATGGTTAGGGAGCTGGGCTTGTAGCTCAGAGGTTACAGTGTAGTATAATGGTTAGGGAGCTGGGCTTGTAGCTCAGAGGTTACAGTGTAGTATAATCGTTAGGGAGCTGGGATTGTAGCTCAGAGGTTACAGTGTAGTATAATGGTTAGGGAGCTGGGCTTGTAGCTCAGAGGTTACAGTGTAGTGGAAAAGACAAAACTAGCTGTGCAGGGTGGCAATTTCAATTCCCAGCATTGGCACTGACATCAAACAAGATACTTAACCTATTGACTTCAGTAAAAAATATCCAGCTATATAAGCTACATAATAGTATATATTATATAATTACATAATATATAAGCTGCCTAAAACATTGAAGATGCTTTTGTAAGGTTCCCTGGATTAGTGTGTCTGGTAAATACTGTCATGTGACACATTCAAAGGCGAGTTCATATTACATTTGCATTGGGCAGACTTATCTAGTGCAACCGAAAAAGGCAAGAGGTTTACAATACCGGGTTGTTAGCATCACAGTTGATAGTAGCAATCATTTCTTGAGCCTGCATGTCAGTCAGTGGTAAAATAGGTGGTTACCACGTGCCTGTTTGCTCTGCTGTAGTTTGAGCTCTGCTCTGGTTTGTGTCACAGCCCTGTGAGCTGGAGGTTCGGTGCCAGTACTGCGGCGGACAGCAGGCCTCGGTGGTACAGAAGTTCCAATCACTGCCCCGGTAAGGACAGCATCGCGCCTTCATTCGCGGTGCACTCTAATGATGCGGCCGCAAGAACCTGCGGGGAGAGGAAGCTAAACTTCCCTCCTCATCTTACCCACAGAGACCCTCATAAAATGGAGGCGGGCAGTGGACACAGGGGACTTGTGACAAAATGTCACAAAGCTATACTGTGTGCAATTTACTGAGGGCTTGAGCTGTGGCTTTTACTCTTAGAAGTAGTTCCTTGAATGGTTCCGCTTTAAGAAGTTTATGGATTTGACTAAAATCAGGCAGTGAGTTAGATTGGAATGGACCATATCAGGTTTAAACAAGGCTCCTGAGCACTGGCTATGGTCTGAATGATGGCTGTTCTCTCTCTCTCTCTGTCCATGCAGAGTCCTGCTGCTCCAAGTTAAACGTTTTAATTATAATGTCCGCCGCGGGAAACTGGTGAAGCTGCAGAACCAGCTGAAAATCTCCCCTGACCTGAACCTTGGCACTCACAGCGTGACTAAAGTACAGCCACCACGGCCAATGTAAGTCTCTCTCTTTCTCATACACAAACACAATATATTCAAGCATACACTCATACACACACAGTGCCAGTAGCACTGCCACTCTCCTCATTGGCTTTCAGAATAAACTCCTCCCCTTGTTACTTTATCCAACCCATTTCCTTTCTTCCTTTCCATGGTAATGGCACCAGGAACTGGCAGGATCTGAGCTCCTCACTCTCTCAAAGAGCTCAGATCCACAAGCCCTCTGGGAGCAGTGACGAGACCTCCCGTCATCAGGGGGGTGACGTCCCCTCTACAGGTACTGTGTGTGAGCGAGCCTGTATGTGTATGTGTGTTTCTGAAACCACTGGTACTGTAGACATAAGCATACGACCTCCCACCCACAGGTGGTGCTGTTTCCTCTACAGCTGACTGTTTGAGTCACTTCATTGTATGCTAAGTGGAAAAGTGGTTTAACAGGAAAGAGGGCCTGCTGTAAAGCTATGCAGCAATGCCTCATATCCCGCAGACTCAGCACTCAGCTCCTGCACTCCTCCTCCATTCTATGGTTCTGTAGCTGAGTATCTATTGCATGTGAAAACTCAATGGTTTTGTCTGGTTTCCCATGAAGCAGAGAAGAACCTGAGACCTGAGGAGCAGAATGCAGCCAGCGAGATAGTTCAGGACAGCTACATTGCGGTGAGGATAGAGATACAAGAGAGAGGGGGATAGAGAGAGAGAGAAAAAAAGAGAGATTAGTTAAAAATTAAAATACATGTTGTAGAAATTAACACACATCCTGAGCTGACCAGAGAAGATGGCCGCCTCCTCTTGAGTCTGCTTCCTCCCAAAGCCCAAATTCTCTGCCTTTCTGTTAAGGGAGTTTGTTTTGCCACTGGTGTCCTGCGGATAGCTTTGGAACCTGGGTGTACACTGGTGTCGGCTGTAAAGCACATTTGACATTTGTTTGGTGAAACATGCTTTGCAAATTAACTTGATACTGAGTTGATGTGTTTTGGCAATACTGCCCCCAGTAGCTCCGCTAATAAAGCACCATAGAACTGGAAGAAGTAGAAGAGGGGAGAGAGAGAAAGATGGGAGAAAGGCAGAGTAGGACAGGGACTTGCCATTGAGCAGTGTGTATCTTTCTGATTACTGGTTTTTACTGTTACTCCCCTTAGAGTGACCCATCAGCTCGCTCCCAGTATAAGATCTCCAGTGTTGTGTCACACATTGGCTCGAGCATCAACCATGGTAAGTTACACACACACGCACGCACACACACACACACACACAATGATCACGAATAATTTACTTTATACAGTGTCTTTTACTTCATCACCTCAAAGCACTGCACCCACCTGGGTGATGAACGGCTGCCATTTTGTTCCAGACCACCCTTTGCAGATACATATGCGCTACGTTCTCCATTACATCAGCCCACTATAACAAGATGACTGGCCAGTCTAATGTGAGCATCTGCAATTCCACAGGCCATTATGTTAGTGACAGCCTGGATGGGAGCGACCGCTGGCTGTCATTTGACGATGACATCGTTCAAGAGAGAGCCCAGGAGAAGGTTCTTCAGAAGAGAGGGGACAGGGCCTACCTGCTGTTCTACGAGCACAGGTAACACTAACGTTCTACAGATACAGGTAAAACTGCTATTCTAGAGTCAGGAACGCTATTGTGCAGGTGCAGGTAATATGTGGCTCTGTGTTGAAGCCTCCTTCGCGATATTGGTGACTGTGCTGGTAGCTGCTGCAGATGCATGAGTGCTTGTTGATAGATCCAGGAAATGGAAAAAGAAAGACAACAAAAAGCCCTACCTGAACTTTGTTTTGATTTCCTTGTTAAAGGTTTTTCAGAGGGTAAAGGAGGGATGACAAGACATCAGACAAGCTTGGAATGGTAAGTTTTACATCAGGTAATTTTTGTTACTGTCTGACCCCGACATTCTGGCATTTACAGTCATGTGAAAAAGTAAGTACACCCCATTAAAATTTTCCCTTTTCTGATATAATTGGACATATGAGTATTTGATCTTCATTTCATCATTGACAGACAAAGGTAAACTAAGTTAACAAATAACAATAAAAAAATTATGTATTGCAATCATTTATTCAACAGAAACAGAATTTCCTTGTGTGGGAAAAAATAAGTACACCCTCAGCTTCCTTTTTCCATACAGTTACGGCCCACTTCAAGTCCCCTCAAAGCATGTCTACTGGATTAAGGTCTGGGCATCGACTGGGCCATTCCATAACTCTGTATTGAGCTATTTTGTTGTGGATTTGCTTGAGTGCTTTGTGTAATATTCATCTTGCAAGGCCCACTGACTTTACCTACAGCTTTCTGACAGATGGCGTCACATTCTTCTCAAGTACTCTCTGGTCCAATGTGATGGCATTCTCTACCTTTGACTCATCTGTCCAGAGCGTATTGTTCCAGTAGACATGTTCTTCACCCAAGAACTCTCTGTTCTCTCATAGTGGTTTATAAAATTACATCTTGTTTGGTGCACCTGGATCCAATTGTAGTCATTTGATGGGATGATAAAGGTCGGGGTGTATTAAGTTTTCCCACACACAACAAATTGCTGTTCTGTTGATTTAACATACAAATTATTAAGTGAACATTTTTCGGTTTTAGTTAGTAAATTAGTGTTTTTATCTACCAATACTGCTGAAATTAAAATATCCATATGTCTGGATATGTCAGAAAAGCCCAACCTTTCTTTTTCACATCACTGTATGCCAGATGTATTTGGCGTGAAAATGGGCAGGATTTGAAAACTCTGTTCATTCTCCGTTCTGCTACCATGTTGACAACTCACCTTCTGTTAGTGCACAAAGGTTCACCAATGTTTCCTTAACAAAGAGGACCAAGTTAGTTGTAACACTAAGGCACCGCGATCACAACCCTTCACAACTAAACAGATCCAGTTGAGCAAACCAACTTAGAAAAGGCCAAATGATGGTTTATTTTTAACAAATAAACCAACATACCAACATCACATTAAGTTACAAACATAGTACATACCAGTTATAGTTAACATACATACATGAGTAAATTAAAATGTTTCTCTTTATCCTGCAGTCAGAACTGCGAGAAGCTATGCAAATGCAGTGAAAATCTTCCACAGAGCAAAAATGAGTCCCTCGCTTGTTAACATAAAATGCATGAGCAAAATATAGAAGATAATTAACGTCAAGGCTGAAGACAGAGAAAATGTATAAAAGTACAGTAAAACTAGTTAAAGACTAAATATAAGCTGACGGTTGAGTCATCGAGAAAGTCCCTGTTGAATGTCCTGAGAATACCCAACATAGATGATCCATTTCATAAATTAGTTTGAAATCGCTTCTTGGCCAAGGTCAATGATGTGAAGTCCTACACCTTTAAAGATTGGCTACTTTGTTCCTCAGCCCTGGTACGGACACTATATTATTTAAAAACATAAGTGACATTGAATCAATTATTCTGGCATACAGACAATTTGTTTATATTATACTGTGACTGGTTCCTATTGCATTTCCGTAGTCACTTGCTGGATTTGAGCAGCCGAAGATGCTCCAGCCGAGATCATTTTGCTGCACATACGGATAATTTTCCTCACTGGACAGGATCTCCTTTGGAATAAAGGCTTGTTTACAGTGATCAGTGGGAAGCCTAATTTCTGTTCTGTATGGAACAATTTTAGGATTATTTCTAACTGCAGAGAGTTACAGCTTGGGCTTTTTGCTTCTCTGTTATTCATTCCTGCTAATTTTGCCATCCACTCATCAATGCTTTTCTCTGCTGTCATCTCCCTGCTCTGAGCTCCTTCCTGGAAGTGTAGCTTAGGCACCATGACCACACTCTGGCCCAGCTGTCTTCCCATCCTCCCTGACCCGCCCTCCCTTTGCCAAGAACTGGACCCTACTTATCTTTAACGGTTATTATCTATTTGTTTATTTTACATTATTATTAATATTACTATTGTTATCATTGCTGTTATTGTTATTAGTTTAACAACTATTACTATCTGTGTAAGTACCTCATATTACATACAGTACTTAACGTTTTTATTTCAATTTTTGTCCAGCCAGGCCAGCCAGAGGCAGATGGGCTCCCCCTCTGAGCCGGGTTCTGCTCAAGGTTTCTTCCTGTTTGTCAGGGAGTTTTTCCTTGCCACTGTCGCCTTGGCTTGCTCTGAGGGGGTTTCAGGCCTAGGATCTATTCTACAGCTGCTCTGACAACTCGCTTTAAAAAAAAAAACGCTGTATAAATAAAACACAATTGAAAATTGAATTGAAGAAGGTTGGCCGTGTTTTATTCACTGAGAGTGGCACGCATCTCTGGCACTGAATTTAAATTGGACACATGTTAATCTGCCTTTAGTAATCATTAATTTAACATGTCTTTGTCTATTATAGCACATATTGATATAGTACGCTATTGTAGAACACTGTCAGTATTAGTGGATGCAGTCAAAGCAA